>PNEQ01001187.1:69938-80162 GCA_003012365.1 Medauroidea extradentata
CTGGCCGCTAGGTGTACTGATTACCAACCACCGCTGGACAATAGACTTCAGTGTGCCTCCACTCACCTGATGAAGCAGATGTAGTCTGCGAAACGTTGTGACCGCACGTCCGCGGAGAAATGTGTTCGTCCTATGTGTGTGTGTTTCTATCTGCAAGTACCATCCTGTGAGTACTTGTGCACAACTCTTTCTGTTTTATCTATGAAGAGTAAGCTTTTGCTTTATTTTAAGGAAATGAGGGGTAGACAAAATGTGTAACGTATGTAGTAGTGCTCACAGGCCGAACGTTGCTCTCCGACGTGCACCATTACATTTTTCAACAGCTTTAACTTTTTTTTATTGACGGTTCCCGAGAATATATTAGTAAAATCCAGGGTTCGTAAAATCGGGGGTTGAGTGTACCTATCTTATTTATAAAAATCTGTTAACATACTGTAGGTTTAATAACTGAAAATCTACAAATGTTAGAACATCAAATTTTTATTTTTTGCCTATAGAACACACAAACAGGCTACACATTCGAAGAATGTGAAAATGCCAGTTTAAAAAATAATATTAACAAACAGAATAAAGTACTGTATTATCATTTATTCCAGTTGAAAAATCAGACATTTAATGGACAAAAAATTACTTCTTTTAAGTTATGTCCCACTAAAGTTTTCCATTATACTGTACCTAACAATTTAAAACTGTGAAAGAAATTGTTTCCTTCATATTATGAAATAGCATCTGTATTTATAATTTGAAGTTGCAAACAAGAGCAATAAAGAATTGATAACTTTGAATAACTTCAATACTTTTGTTTTCGACCTATGTGTTTCCAATTTGAGACGCAACAATTTTATCCTTGTTGTAACTGTTTTTTACAGCCAGTAAAATGTATGCTGGGTCATGTCAATTGTTCACTGCATTTTCCATGATTTGCGAAGGAAATTTATTGTAATTTTCAGCTACACAAATTCTGGCAAATTTAACATCACATCAATATTACAAATGTAAAATTCCTTGTTCTAAATTTCCTTTTGTCTTATTAAAATGTTGAATTCCGGTATTTATTTCATCACTACCTATCACAAACAAAGTAAATTAGCGAGCACACAAGAGCCTACCAGGATAAAAACACAAGTTGCATTAAACAACCACAGTTTTCCCATCTACTTCGATACTCTCGAAACTCGTTTTGTGGTCGAAAATTTATTTGTCAAAATATGTACAATAGACAGCTCGAATCAAAGACATTTCCTACTACGGTACACGTCAAAAGTTTCCAATTTTAATAATTTTGCACATATTTATACACTTAGCGATTTCAATCAGAGATGGGGAAATTTCATGCTTACTACCGTGACCTAAGTCTGTGATCGTGATGGTTACTATAGTTCCAAACACAGTGGTGTCATTCTTGTGCACAGATAAGTTTACAATGTTGCCAAACCTACAAAGTTCACGACCAAAGCCATATAGCAAAAATAAATACCAAACAAAATGGAAATTTTATTTACTTCCTTTTGTTAACTCAATAAAATTCTTCTGTGGCAATTTTGTAGTTTAAAGCATTCAATCCACGTTTCAACATTTCAAAATAGTGAAAATTTTTAGAAAAAGTATAAGTGACTTTTGTCAAAAATAATGACTAGTAGTGAAAAAAGTAACCACTTCGAGGCCCGCATATACATATTCTAAAAGGAAATTTTTATTTATTTATTAATTTTTTTTGTTGATAGCCACATAATCTTCTTTATCATGTTGGTCACTCACTCACTAGTATTGTGTAACACTGTTGTACATATGTGTATAATTATGTTAATTGAATTTCTATGCTGTTAATTTTTTTTGTGCAATATTGTTGATGTTATAAATTAATATTCATATCATGTGTTGACGTTTTGTCGGCACTTCTTTGTTGTTGATAATGGTCTTCAAGATAGGAGATCGTTGGTTCTTCTAAATGTAAAATGTTCTTAGAAACAATCTTGTGTTTCCATATTCATAAAATAAAGTCCAAAACATCACAACAAAATAATGCAAAAAAATTACACTGTTAAATGTAAAAAAAAAGTTTAGAGATCACAACAGTACAATAACGAGAAAATAAACGCAATAAAATCTAATTTAAAATGTGATCGCGACTTGCAAGTTCACAGAGATGTGTACACCAATGTTTACCACTGCTCGCTATAAAAATGTGGCACTCGAGCTAGTTAAGATATTACTTTTAGTAAGACATTCTTCAGCAAAAACAATTTTATTTTAATAGTCAACATATTAAATAATTATATATTTTTCAATGACACTACATAACCACTACATACCACACTGGTAAACGCTACACTTTTTCAGTAATGAAGCTGGTACAGCACTTCGCATTGCAGTGCATTCTGATGGAGTAGTGAAACACTATCTCCACCTTAGTTTTTGAAATGTCTGCTGTAGCACAGTTTACCAAGATGCTCGTTCAGTTCAGCCACCAAGTCAGGTAAGAATAATATAAGGATCTAGCAGCGCTCACCGTGCAGACTGGGTACCTAGCTACATACCTGATCAGCTGCTAGGCCATGACTGGACAAAACGCAGAGGATATAGGTCGTACACGGGTAATATAAATGACGTTTTCCAAAGCAGCATCTCGTAGGGAATTAACATCCACCATAAAAAGTTTATTTATAACTCTGGGGCATTACTTTACTATTCAGATTTATTAATATTTAATAACATGCATATATAATGTTTTACTTTAATTTTATGTATGCAATCAGGTTGGTAAAACTTAGCATTGCTAATGGTTTAAAATATTTTTTTGGGAACAAGGGAACGTTAAATACAGTCTTACAGCCAAGCCATTTTTTTATTCAGAAAACCTCTTCCTACTACAATAAATAAACTTTTCATTGAAAAATTTATTTGTTTGCAAACCAGTGACAGTTAAAACACAAAAATAATCAAAACTCACACTTCAGACTAAATTTTTCAACTTTTAAGGGTTCAAAATTGGTTGTTTCAATCTAACGACAATAACAATCCAACGACCTATTATCCAGGAACCGTGGACTGTAATTAGTTCGAGGTTCTAATGTATTAATTATTTCTTTGAATTTTGCCACGGTAGAAACTTACCTTTTCACAAACTCAACATTAGGGATTATGATAGTACCCAAGAATCACTTTGTAAAAATGCCGAGTTTGTAACCCACCGACATATTTCAGTATAAAAGAAAGTATCAAAGTGACTGACAGGATAGGTATACCATCATCATATTTGTGGTACTGACCATCCTCTCCCTACAATGACTCCTGCACCAAGTACTCACCAGTAACTGATCCTGCACTTCCTGCTTCACTGGTACAAACACTTCCTCTATAGGCTTCACCACACTATCTTCACTCTCGTCCTCCATCAGGTCAACATTAGGACTGTGACCCACTACCTGTAACACAAGCGCAATCAACTCACACTGTACACAACACAGATACAGTATTTACTTGAATACAAGACTATGTTTTACTCCAATTTATAATTTGCAAAAACTAAGGGTCATAGGATTTTTGAGACTCATGACCACAATTACGCATTTTGCTCACAAATGCAATTCTTTGCAATTTCACATCTGTGTTAATGTCATAAAATGTAATATTGTATGGAAAATAAAAGTTTTCACATTTAAATATAGCCAGTGTATACAGAATGTTCATTCCAGTGCATTATGTTTGTTTTGGGCCATGTAAACAACAAAGCACTGTCTTTTCAACAGTTACATCAGTTTAAACCATGCTTGATAATTGGAAAACATGTTTCGTCTACTTAACCAAAATAATATATAAGTTACTGTTTCAATAAAAACTACTCAAAATTTCTGTGGCTCTTTAATTTGTTTTTTCCTTCTTACACCAAAGTGAAAATATAGAGTTTATCTTATGTTCAGAGTTGTCTTATTTTCGGGTAAATACTGTAATTATTTACTAGCTTTTTAAAGAATTAAAGTACTATTATCAGTTAAGAAATAATTAAAAAAAAAACACTTTAACAACAAACAGATTGACCATATAATGGTAAAAAATATTTTTATGGAGAATAATTTAGTAAACGTTAGTCACACATTCAACAGATGTTGACCAAGGTTGGTATAAAAGACAAGTTGGGATAAAGTAAGCACGAAAAAATCACTACATTAATAAGTGCAACACAAAGTGACGTGACTTGTGTTGTTGAAAATTTACCATCGTCCACAAACTGCTTTGTCAAGCTTCGTGCTGCAGTCCAAAATTTCACATTGAGATGACGAGAATCAGTTCTTAGTTTCACCAAGAGATAGTCTTTTCAACCATGTACATACAGCTGACTTTACATCGCACTGGAAAACTTATGGTAGTTTTATTACACACAAATAAGTTGTTAGAACAAATTGTACATTAACAATATTGCCAACTAAATATTAGAGATATCCTGTGAACTGTTACGCTTTGATGAATAGCAAACTTTGTCCTTTGGAATTACTAGTAAACAGCTGATGCAACAATTTTTTTATTTTTTTAATTCTGTTTATATGCTAGAGTATATACAGAAATGAACTGTAAACTATTAACGGCAATATTATTATCTTTTTGAATAAGTTGTTAAAGAACAAAAACGTTATTCTGTGGTGGTATGTAGCAAACTGCATACATTAGCCTGTGTATTTCTGTGTACATGTGGTAATCAAAAACTGCTTATTTGTATTGTTTTAGAATGTACATTGAAAATGAAAATGTTGTATTATCTACGTTCAAGAGTAATTGGCGTGTATGTATTATATTCCTGGGGGCCAATTAAATATCACTTTTTATGGGTACAACGTAAAATTTGCACGTGTTGCCTCTGGTTGCGCTGCATTGGAAATAAATATGCACACACATGCAATAGAAGACCCATTTTACTTGCGCTGCGTCAGTGCAAATAGAAACAGGTGATATTTAATCGGAACCCTGGACGCATATTAAGTCATACAGTATATTTGAGATGACATTGGATGAAGATATGTGTAGGTTTATTTCATAATATAAGTAGTTTGTAGTCATGTTATTACAAATATTTGGAGACATGTATTTACTATAGTTTGCGGCTGCGACAATATTACAACTACAGTTTGAGGAACTTAACATCAATATATAAGTTTTGCTAAAAAATTAACTAGTAAATCTATATCAAAGGATCCCTAAAAATGGTGACTCCTGAAATTTGCTAAATAACACAAAATTTGGCACAGTTACAAGTTTTCCACTAATTTCAGCATAACTTCATTAAAAGCTGTTTTACACGAATTCAGATGCTTTGGCAGATGTTTTGTGACTATGACCTAATGCCCTTTTGTTTACATTTTTGATGTTTTGTTTCGGCATTTTCGGAGATGTTTCTTTGCGTTTATAGTTTTTTTTTCGTAATGGAAATAAACTAAAAATATTACCGGACAGATCAATGGGTAAACAGCAATATTGCAAAATACAATATGTCGCAAGGAGTACGAACACAAATTTAAATGGCTAAAACATGGTGAAACACAATTTTGAGTTATTCCTTCAGTGAATAAATACCAAAAAGTTTGTTTGGGTAGGTACGCTAAACAAATTATCTTCATTGAGTCATATATTTTTTGTAATAAAAAGTTTTAATTTGCATATATGTATACTGAAAGGGACTGAAAAAACTGGAGGAAATTTTTAAAACTCCAAAACTTAGTAAAAACTTAGCATAAATAATTTCAACAAAAAGGAGGATATTTATATAGTTTGATACTGAAAAAATTAATTACTGTACTTTATTTTGCACAACTGAGTTAAGTACCAGGCATACATTGTAAACATTAAAAATTAATAAAAATGAGGGAAAATCAAAACTGTTTGGTTACCAAATAAGGCCTATAATCATTCTGATAGTATTAAGGCATGCTAGAATCGTTGTACGAAATAACCGTAAAAATTGAACACACACTTTTGAGAGATGCATGCTACAACACACAGTACCGCTACTAAGCCGCCGTAAGACTATAACAGGGATAGAAACCTGTCTATTTCTTACGGTGCGGTTACCGTTATTTCTATACGGCTACTTTACTGTCAATGTAGCATGGGCTTTACACACAAATTTTTTTACTGCTTAAAATTATTCACTGCATTTAACAAATTTTTACACCATTTCAAGGATCTTAACACCAAATTTTCAAACCACTTTTAACATTTTTAAACACCGTTAATGACAATTTTTATTCATAGTTTTTATGAGTCCTTAGGTATCAAAAACTATTTACATAAAAAAAATTGCATAAATAACACCTCATTTTATATCTCTAATCTTCAATACGTGAATATGAAAACCATTTTTATCATGCAAAATAAATTTTGTATGCAACACTTACATACATTTTTTTTGTATTTGACAAGGACATGATATTCTGCATATGAACAGTACGACTGGGCCAATCACCAAATTTGCCAATCATTCCGATACCAATTATTGACGCAGATCAGACCAATTTAAAAATTTAACTAATTAAATGTTAATCACACGTTAGCCTCTATTAAACCATTTGTGTAACACACCCCTTGCAGCAAACAGAAGCACAAAAAAATTACACAATGTCATGGAGTTACACTTCAAAACTCATAACTGGGTACCTCACTATACATCACTAGACATGTTACACCCAGATCCCACATACTGGACACTGACATTGGTAATCCAGCAAGCTAAAATTTAGTATACATTTTACTGCCCACTGTCCCTAACTGTGATAGGTTGTACAGTGTTATTTTTAATGACACTCCAATTTCTTCTTTGTGAATTACAATGAAAAAATTTAATGTAAAAGTACAATTGCCATGATTCAAATATCAGTGTGCATTAATTAATTATTTAAATTTATGTACTGCTTTTGCTGATGTGTGACTGCAGGCTGACCCAAATTTTAAAGTTACTTCTTTCTGTTGAATAACATCAGCAAACAGTATTATTAATTTTTTTTTCCAATTAGTACGAACTTCGGGAAGAAACAAAATTCCCATGCAAAAACTGTTAGTTTGCTATGCAGGTACAGACCAGCGTTTAGTGATCTGAAAATCACTTGCCCCCAGGCCTCACTATAAAACTTTTTTTCCATCTACTGCTAAGGATATACGCAAAAAACAATAATTCCCAATGGTTTGATCATGTTAACAGCATTGTATATATTTCAACAAAAATAAAACCCACAAACATGTAGCTTGCACTCCTTGTCTTTTGGCAGATGTATGTATATTTTTCTGTACCCTTCCCCTCGTCCAGGAAATGAGCCAACCAACTACAGCAGGGGAAGTAGTGGTATCATATATGGGTGAAGTAAGAAGTTGAAAGTGGCTAGCGACATCCTCACGCTGCTCAAGGTGAGGTAATCAGAGATGGGAAAATAAAATAGAGCAACTTGAAATGCCGCAGATAAATATGCGACTTTTTCCCAACCATCGCGACTTTTCCGGGACTCCCTCCTGACTGGGACTTCTCTGACCAGTAGATATCCGGTCTCCAATGCCTGCTCCCCACATGATAAGAGGAGCATGTAGTATCTAGCATGAGTTCCCTTCCATCTCTCTGTCTCCAAACTCATTCCAGCACCCTGACACAACTAGTACTCACCAGTAACTCATCCTGCACTTCCTGCTTCACTGGTACCAACACTTCCTCTATAGGCTTCACTATACTATCTTCAGTCTTGTCTTCAATCGTCTGGAAAGTCGTCAACACAAGCAAAATTACTAGTGTGTGTTGTTACAACCCCACAATACAATCACTGTCCTAAATTTCCATTAAAGATAATACACATATGTATCTACACACAGCTAAAAAATGCATCCTACTATATGGAAGAAATAACTACAAGAAGGCAAAAGTGAGCAAAAATTGGCTGGCATGTAGAATAATTTCTACCTAAAAATATGAATTCACACATCAACACAAGTCATAAATTGTCAAACACTGTCTACTCAATATCTGCATGCACTAGCCACTCAAACGATGAATCTCAAAATTCTCCAGTTACACCGTCAACAACTGTCGCGTTACTCTTACCACACAGAAAAACCATGCACAGAAAGTTTGCCTACATCATTCAGAAATTATAATAAATGTTGACTGTAGCAGATTAAACCTTAGCAAGTTCATTTATTCACCGAGTTTTAAAACCCATTTTCAATTCTATAATACATCTCACAAACTGAATGGGAAGAAAGCACTGGCAAAAAGAGGCACAAGGTAAACCAACAAAACAATCTACAGTTTCGCCACTACGAAGTGTTCAAACACGTGTATATTCAATGTACAAATTCAGTAATACATATAGCCACACTGGGGCTTCATGTTTGGTACAGGTTGTCACCTGTGACTGTTTTTTGAAAGCAAAAGCAATTGTTAGTCACTTGCGATTGTTTATTACGTCATATTCTCGAACACCTCTCTTTACTTAAACCTCAATATGATTGGCAACACTGTACAATGTGCACTGAAAACCTTCACACACCTTACTTAATTATATTTTCTCATTTTTCAAAGTGTTTTGAATTAGGCTACCAACTACTTAAGTTTAAAATTATATAAATCCTATTTTCTCCTCTTTAGGATTCCAATTTGAAAACT
The DNA here is from genome assembly GCA_003012365.1 of Medauroidea extradentata. NCBI lineage: Eukaryota > Metazoa > Arthropoda > Insecta > Phasmatodea > Phasmatidae > Medauroidea > Medauroidea extradentata. The sequence goes on from PNEQ01001187.1 coordinate 78,574, forward strand.
TAAAACATAAACTCATTTCTAGGAGAAAAATAGTGTACTGCCCTTACAAGAGATAGTACCACTGGTGCTATGTTAGTATCTCCGGCCAAAAGATAGCAGCACATGTGCTGTATTAAATTTGTTGTTTGTGTCTGTAGTCAAAGTTACTACACACAGAACTATACATTATTTACGAAATGTATTACATTATCTAATGGAAAATAAAATAATGTATTTCTGTCTCTTTCCAAACATTTCAATTAGATATGTTTTCCAACAAGGATGGTCGTAGAACACCAATATATATCAGCCATTTTCATAAACTTTACTTTTGAAAGACTATCACTGCACCATTTGTTATAACAGAATACAAATTCTCGTTGTAAAGATAATTACCCAGTAACTGTCTTTGTAGGAAGATCATATGTAAGAGACTGAAAATGTTACAGAATAGACCTCCATGCAAACTTGTGACCATATTAAGTTGACTCTGCACACAGCGACCAGTGCAGCTGTACACTCTCACAGAATGTGACTTCACAACCAGCCTGCCAGGGTTAACTCAGATTCCTCTGTATGTTTGTAAAGAATTTAGCAACACATACAAAAAAGTATATAACTGATTATATAATCCTATACTTTTGTAACCTAAGCAAGCCATACACTATTTAATAACAGACATTCATGATGCAAGAACATGGCACATTCACGATCCGTAACAGACCATGATGAAAAGAAGACACCAATCCTCTTCAGTAACTTGCATAAACCATGTTTTACAAATATTGTCCCTTTGCGATAGTTTGTTTCCACAACTCTCTTATGACTGTCAATAACCCCACTGCAATATTCTCATTTATTTTAAACAATAAAATGTTAAATAAGTCAGTTTTCTTAGGTGAAGAATATACACTAAAACGTAAAGCATGGTAATTTTGGAAAAATGTGACATTCAGACCAAAATTACTGCAAAATGGAGTATTATTCCCAAAATGTATGTTTCAGCATACCTTGAAGTCCCACACAAACACCGTAATAGGCACAATTGTAATTGGAAATGGTAAGTTTGGCAAAATTTATTTTTTTATTCAGACTATTTACACTTAATACTTTTCGACTCTTTGACATTATTTCAGATGATTTTTTCATCCAATACAAACTTTAAATACTATAGTTTTTTTTCACAATTTTGTGATGAATCAACTTGCCTACAGAATTACGACAATTTAGCCAAATAAAGATGACATCGAGAACTAAACGAAATGTCTAATTTATCTTGGGAAAAGTTACAGCATTTAAAAGAAATTGTGAAATCAATTCTGATAAAGTTTTACTTATTAACATAAATATGTATAACTACATGAAGTGAAGTAAAATAACAACCAAAACACAACCAGTACTCACCAGTAACTGATCCTGTACTTCCTGCTTCACTGGTACCAACACTTCCTCTATAGGCTTCATTACATCACTCTTACTCTCTCCCCACAATGACTCCAGCATCCAGACACATCTAGTACTCACCAGTAACTGATCCTGTACTTCCTGCTTCACTGGTACCAACACTTCCTCTATAGGCTTCATTACATCACTCTTACTCCCTCCCCACA
>PNEQ01001188.1:0-65724 GCA_003012365.1 Medauroidea extradentata
ACGGGTTATTGTTTCTGTGCGTATTTAAAGTAACTTTAATTAAAACCGGAAAGTGGTCTGAATCTAATTCATCTAAAGTCTCTGACTCGATTCTCGCGTTTGGGATGTTCGCTAAGGCAATGTCTAAAATGTCTGGCTGTCCGCCGTTTGTTGGGTAATGCGTAGGGGTTTCTGGTGAGAAGATAGTATAGTTATTTCTGTTAGCATGTTCACTAAGAATTCTGCCACGTCTGTTTGTTGTTCTACAATTCCATTCCGTATTTTTACTGTTTAAGTCTCCTGTAATTAAAAAGTGTTGCTCTTCACCGATTACTTTGTTAAGGTCGTGTATTGTTAATTGCGAGTTTGGTTTCCTGTAAACCGCGGCCATATGGATGTGCGTGTTTCTGTGTTTTAATTTAATTGCTGTGGATTCAAGATATTGTAGATTATTTATATTTATTGGGTGATGTTGTATATTATTCTTAATTAAGATGGCCGTGCTTCCTCCGTGTCCATTGCGGTCTGTTCGGTAAATAGTGTAGCCGAATACTGTTAATCTGGTTTGTGGTTTCAGTGATAAAGGCAATATCAATCCCGTATATATGTAATACTTGTTCTAGTTCGTAAAGTTGATTTTTAACCCCGCAGGCATTCCAATTTAGTATGGATAGTGTTGGTGCGGCGTCTATTGTTTGCGCCATTATTGTGGGAGGGGGAATTCCACGAGTGCTTGCATGAAGAGTACTTGTTTTTCAAAGGTGCTTGTGGCCCTCCTGATGGGAGTGAAATACCGCCTGAAGTGGTGTATGAGTTGGTGGAATTGTACGTCACGAAGTATTTCAACAAATTCGCGGATGTCGCTTAGTGTGTGTGCGTCGAGCCCCGTAGTTGTTTGGGACTGCGAAGGTGTTTCTAGTAAGGGCGGACGTCTGTTGCTGTGCAGTGCAGTCATGCTGTTGACGCCGCCTGATTCTGCTCTCTGCACGCCTTATATACCCTGCTAGCCAGGGCGAGCGGGGGGAGGGAAGGAGTGGCGGTGATAGCTTATCTGCGCAGTCCGGGGCCGGGAGGCGCAGGATGGTACGCTCACTCCAGGGCCACACGATGCTCAGAGGGGTGGGTATGCCTCCCACGCACTGCGGTGCGTGGCGGGTTGCCTGCTTACAGGCGGCGGCAGCGCGTCTGGCGGCCGGCCGGCAGGGCTTGTGACGTCATAAAGGGGGAAAGGTGGTCGGCAGGACCGTGAGGAAGCTCAATAGAAGCGATCCGCCCGCGGCGCGTCAAGCTTTTCTGAATGGTGCTGTGATGTTTTCCACCCAGACATTGACATCTTATTATGCAAGGAATAATAATGTGCATTCTATCGTCCACAATGGTTAAGGTGCGTGAGTCATCTATAACTAAGATAATATTACTCACCAGAAGAAATGTATAGTTACTCCTAGACACTGCCATATTAGCAATATTGTGTGGAGGTAAACAGCTAAACTGACAGTGGAGGAAGCAGGTGCACTACACAGTAACAATGAAGAAACTGACTAACCCATCACAGAAGGCCTTCAGGTCAACAGAACAAACCCTCCTTTTTCAACTAAAAACTAACAACTTTCATTCTCACAAATAAACAGAAGGATATGAATGCATTTGATACGAAGAACTTGCCACGTTGTTGTGCATATTTCTTGCCCTCGACTCTGGACATCGCACCTGGACCAACCCACTGCCGAAGACTCCATGATGCCCAGCCTGAGTTCCTGCACGGCCACTAACTGGTGAGGGGATACTCTGGTGAGTCTCCGGCCACGAGAATAGAGTACCATCAAAGAGATAGAGAGTGACAGCGGGGACGACAGATCACCTGGTGGACCTCCTCCCGTTTATCAAAGTTTGTGGCCGACTATCTCCCTTGGCCGTCCACTTGCTGTTGAAAGGCCTATCGTTGGCAGACTGCCACATCTTTCACCTGTTTTCATCCTTGCTACTATACACGCTTATGGCCTTGGTTGGTGATAGGCGTCAAATAGTGCTGCTTCAGTTGACCTTTTTGGCAGTGTGCTGCAGTGGCCTCACCTGATAGACTGATGTCTGTACTGGAAGTGTTATCACACACAGAAGCATGACTGACTACAGCTATCAAGATGCTCTTCCTGCTGGAGAGGCATACATATCCTCTTTCAAGGAGTTGTGGTGACAACTCCTTATAGCCACCAGGTGCTGGGACTGCACCATCCAAGGCAGGCATGGGACCCAATGGCACCTTCCGTACACCCAATGAGATGTGTTACTGTGTCCACTATAGTCTAATTCCATCAAACCATGGTTTTATTGGACAAAGTAACTTCGCGCTGCTGTCTTCCTAAAGATTCCGAACAGAGGAAGCTCAGGACCACGCCACACAAGGCAAGCTCAGGACCAGGCCAGCACACATCATGGATCCGGCTGGAGGTGTATCCACACAGACAGTTGTTCGTCCAAGAGGTATTCCTACACCTCCCATCCCTTTTCTCTACGCCTATTTTACATTCCCCTGGGAAATTTTGTTGCCAAATGGGAAGTACATCAATGTAGTTTTAGACTATTATTTATTATTTGGAAATAACTGATGCTGGTACCAATTACCTTGTTTATTTCCAGCAGACTCTAGTATTCCACTCACTCAGTTGCTGAAATGCATATCTACTTCGACCCAAGGTTGGGTCCATATCCCCAATACTACAGCTGTCCCTTTTACACAGCAATGCACCCTGGCAAGATTGTGAATTACTGGCACAAGTGTGCTTGAAATATTCCTGTGTCCAATAATATGTCTATATGTAATTCCGGTTTCCTGATACTTAACCGTGCCCCACCCAATCTGCCTACTATTAAAAAAAAAAAAGAAAATAGATTCCTTTTCGGTAAGGTTAGAATTAGATCTAGTCTCTAGGGTAATGCTATATCAACCTACAAAGATGTTTGAGTGCTATCCTAGTGCCTTGGTAGACTATAACTCTATCAAATGATGTTCGAAACCCTGTACGCTGTTACTTGTATACTCGCTTTAGAGGGTGGAGTAGAAATGTTAGGGGTGGCGACTGGTCATGTTCTTGCTGTCTCCACCATCCCTCAGAGCTCTCATTCATAAAGTGGATGGGATGCAAAACTGTCGTTGCCTAGTGCAGATGCGTTTACTTGGCACTTAAGGTTAATAATACTAGAGGTTAGTAAGATCTATGTTAAAAGTTTAGCAAGGGACAATTCTACCGCTTGTTGTGGTGGTATAGATAAGAGGTGTAAACTGACCAATCACAGACTTTTAGTGAATTTTAAGTTACTTGAAGATGATAATTTAAAATACCAAATTAATTGGTTTGGTTTTCACTTTAAAAATTAAGTTTTCTCTCTTTGTCAAGCCTCGTTAAATTTAATTTTACCATGTTTTCATATTTTATTAGACACTTTAGTGATAGCAGCGCATTTAGCGGCAGAATTTTTCCCTGTGCGAAACTCTCCTGTAAGAAATCACATTTTCTTTAAAACCTGTTGTAGACTTAACCTTTTTGCACCCTTAACTTAATTGGTGTAATGCCACCTTGCACACATTTTATAACAGCAATGCTGGCACTCGAATGTAACCATTCAGATGCTAAGGTGTGGAGAATTTCCTCAGCAAACTTGTATGTCGTGCCCTGCCGGGTCTTGTCAAGTATGAGTGAATAATACAAATTGCTACATTAAAAGTTGTACTTTTTTGAACTTGGACTCTGCTAAAATTAACTTCTTATCCTGTTTATACAGTAGTGTAAAATTTTCACATCTATACACCTAAAGAAAATGCTAGGAAATTTTTTAAATTCCTAAATTTGCTCATATCTGATGTTTTTCACCACTATCATAGCATGCCGTAAAAAGGTAATTTGTTACATTCAATTTTTTGCTCTCTTTTTTACAAAAATTGTAACACATTAAATTTTTTGACTGATAATGTGAAAAATGTTTAATTTTATTACATACTACTAACTCTTAAATGTGTATTGATTTTGAACCATACTATCAAATTATAAAACTGTATTTTCAAAACTGTGACATAGAAAAGGAATATGTGTTTATGATAAAATATTTATATTTTAACCGTATTTTCTCCCTCTACACATCAACTGAATGTAATAAAACTTGTAATTGTTACTGTATAACTGTAGAAAACTATTTTTATGTATTTATTTCTTTTTCTCAATGACCTATCAACTTGATCTTGTGTCTTAGTTTGATTTTGTTTTCTGATACTGCAATTACAGCAGTCACAAAGTTACTGTAGATTAGAACTTATTTATTTTTGTATTGTAGTTAACAATTCAGACATTCTGGGCTTTGACAATAGATGTCGGTGAACTATTAAAATACGTCAAGTAATTTGTTAATATTTTGCTATCTGTTTTTTTTTTTGCGCATTACTGTATTTTACTTTTTACTAATACTCTATTATTTTTAACATTTTTATTTTATTTTTACTCTTTGAGCTTTTTTTTTTATTGTAAATACTATATATATATATCCTTTTTTAATGAAAAAAATTTTGTAGTAGTTGTAGAAATGTTTATTAAATTAATTAATATTTAATTTTGGGACATCAGAAGTTTTTATTACATTTTCAGTGTAAGAAAATTTATGTTTTGAGTTAAGAAGTAGAATGTTTGCTGATAGATTTTGATGCTAAATTTTAGATAGTTGTGGTAAATAATTTTTTTGTAGTTACATATTGATGAATTTTTGTATTTGTTTTTATAAACTGTCTATATAGTTTAAATCATTGTCTTCATCATTACATTTATTGTCAAAGTTAGGATTATCTTGACCTATAAATTTTTTAAATTCTAAATAATTTATTGTATTTATTTTGACATAAATTTAAAAAATACTTCAGTTTAAAAGTTGGTTCTAATCTTCAGTTTGTTATTTCTTCTATTAAACAGTCACTCATACTCAGTTTGCGGCAAAATGAAGCTGAATTTGACAAAATGAGCGACGACTCTTCAGAGCTTGTACAGATCAGTGGAGAAACTAGGATTTCAGTAAACGTTCAGCAGATAACTTCAAGATTCCAGTCGATTCAGTCTACTGCTAAGGTAAGCTGTAAATTTTGAAAAATTTCCGTACTGTGATAGGTAAAAATCTTGTCAATTGGGGATATGAGGGCTACTGAATGACTTGGAACGTTTCACAGGAATTTTTGTATGCAGCTGTAGCAGCCTCGAATTAAAAAATCATTAAGTTTATTTAAGTTATCTGTTGGGTGTTTTCTCATATACTGGTATGTTTGTTTTTATTTTCTCTTATGGCTGCTAAATGTGTAAAAAAATATTCCTGTGTAATAACCTAAGTTACCTTAAGTTTTTCAATCATTTCCCATTTGCTGGTACTCATGTACACAAAATTGATAATAAAATGGAGACTGTTAGTTAATTTTAGAGTTATCATGGGAGGAGCTATAAACAAGATATTTTAATACTGTAATTATTACTACTTAGAACATGTGACAAAATTTATTGCTTTAATATTACAGAATGGAGTATTTGTGAATTTCATTATTTGATTTTTTTTAATGAAATTCTCAACTTATTTTATTATGAGCAAAGAATTAAACACTGCATTACTGCAAGTCTTAAATTAAAATATTATTACGTAAATGACTTCACATGTCTTCATATTTTTACAAAAATTTGCTATGTATCTATCCCTTTACTTCTTTAGAAAAATAAGAACACTAGCCTGGTATAGGTAACCAATTGTGTTACCAAAGTGTAATGTATCTCATCAGAGTGAAGATATATGTATGTAGATTCAGTGTTTTTGCTAGCCATGCATACATTGCACAGGACATTGTGAAGAAGTGCGAGCAAGCAGTGGCAGACCATGAGGCATATCTGGCCAAGTACCGGCAGTGTTCCACGTGGCTGGCCGAGGCACAAGTGAGATTCGACAAGTGCCGTGCAGAGAGCGGGAGTGGTGCAAGACCCGATCTTCTTCAATGCAGCACAGCACTGCAGGAGTTGCTGTCGGAGCAACCCAGCGCATCGTCACTGCTGAATACCACAGTGGAGCTGGGAGAGAAGCTGTACCCATCCACTGCCGTCGAGGGCCGAGAAACTGTGCGGCAACAGTTACAAGAGCTACAGCAGACCCTTGAGACCCTGTTCGATGCAGCTTCCAGTCTGGAGCGGGAGCTGCAAGCCAAACTCTCCAGGTACTTGCTGTCTTCACAAATTTATACATTGTACTAATTTTTTTTAGCTATGTCTTTGTAACTTTATATATTTTGTTTAACTTCAGCTGTTGAATCAAAAAATTCTTATAATAAAATATTAATGGATGGTGTACATTTAAAAAATTTGAATGATTTCTGAGGACAGTCAAAAAAGAAACTTGTGGTTATGTATTTTACAATTACAGTAGTTTTGTTTACTTATACAGCTTTTTATTTCAGAACACAGGCTTAACTCTCAGGGTAGTGTTGATTGTTGCATACTGACTTTTGACTTAGAACCAAGTTTGAAGAAGCCTGACTTCCTCAGTGGTCATGCTTGGGTTATGCCCGACTCATAGTAGGCTTCCAGGCACGTCATTGTTTGGGGAATACTTGCCTGTATCTTATCCTAAAATGTAGTTTACAGAGATCTGGGAGGCTCACCTGGTGTCTGGTAGCTCAGCTTCCTAGTGTCAACCTCAGACAGAGAACATGCTTGATATAAGGGGTTTCTGGTCAGGTACCTTAGTCAGGGCCGCAAGGAGCTCCTCATGCTGGCTTGTAGATGTTTTATTGCCTGTTTAAGCATTGTCTCTCTTGGGCCTCGAAATTGCAAGCTATGCTAATCTCAGGCCACTTTCTTTGTAGAAGGGAACCAATTTCATACAGGAAGTTTGGTAGTGAGAAGGCCACCTTTATATATGCTCTGTTCATAAACAATGTTGCTATACTTACTAGAAATTGTGCACCTAGTCCTTGCTTTACAGTCACAGCTTTACTACCCACTTTCGTTTGGCTAATACATTTTCATCCATGCAGCTCTATAGTATGTTATCTTTCACACAAGCATCTAATCATGTTATTGCTTGAAGCATTAGCAATGCATTTAGCTTCACAGAATCTGTTTTCTCTCTGCCACCTGCCTGTTTTAAGTGGGGACTGAAGCAGTTTGAGACATTCTATCTTTCTCTTTCACTTGAGCAGGCAGAACAAAGTCTGTTTGTAGGCAATATGACAGTCTGTATTTGTGACCAGGTTTGCCGACAAGGAGTCAGAGGGGGCAAATACACAGTGGCCCAGGACCAAAAGAAGCCTAGCTTCAGTCTGATTTCTAAAATTTTTCTATATATAATGTATCTTTATGTAAATTCACAAGAATTGTTTTGTCAGTTAATTGGTTGAACGTTAAAGCAGAGTCAAGAAAATGAAACTGTAAATTGAAAGGGGGAAGAGAGTGGATTTGTGATGACATGGGGCCCTGAAGATTTATTTGCATAGGGGCTCTGGAACACTGTCAATGGTCCTAGTTGTGACTGTCCAGATCATTGCATTAGTATAAATGTTTAAAAACTGATGTACTGTATATTCCCACTTGGGATTTATGTTTCTATACTCACTAGTCAGTTTCAGTATTCATAAAATTAATGGTTGTTTCTAGGTGGAGTGGGTTCGAGGAGTGTAGCAAGAACCTACGTCGCTGGCTGAGTGAAGTGAGTACCCAGCTGCCAGCGGAACTGGAGCTGAAAGCGACTCTGGATGAAAAGAGGGCCCAGCTGCAGACGTACCGAGCACTGCTGCATGATGCGGTGGCTCATCAGCAGGACATTGTCAGTCTGCGCGACAAGACTGAGAGCTTGCCCGAGAGGAACGACCAGATAGATCAGCAGCTGGAACTGTTGACGGAGCAGCATGCAAGCATTCTCAAGAGGGCTCAGGTGCGTGTTGACCAAAGGAGCAACACTGCTTGCAGGGCGAGCTTATGTAAAACATCAGGTGGCAGCTTGCTTTTTCAATGCCTTATGTAACCCACTATAGTAGTTTGTCATTGTTGCTCACTTATTAGCATAAGTGCAGTAATCTCATAAACATGTTTACTTTACATAATTTTCAAGTACATGTATAATTAATTAGGTATTTAAATTCAAAAATGAATGTGAAGCGAGCAAGTAAATAGTTTTAATTTTATTGTTAGTCACACACACTGATAGACACTTTGAATACAAATAACATCAAGCCAGATCGGTCCAACAGTCATAGATTTGCATTGTCTGCTACAATCTATCACAGGTGGTACTCACGCTAAATTATTTGACCTCAGCGATAACAAATCTGCCTGAACCAGGTGACTGTGGAACCATGGAGAAATCAGGTGTCTCAAATGAGCAGTTGGCATACAGTTAGAAACACAAACTAACCCTCCTTACAAATGAGAATTATCAGTGTCAGAATGACAAAGTGATGTACAATATTGTTTCTCACACACAGTAAGATTAATGTTTTGCCAGAGTGATTACAGTATCTTACAGCGTAATATGCACAATAAGACTTGCTCAGTACAAACAGATCGAGTCTTGTACATGTCCTATACTGTATTATACTACTGAAATAGCAGGTATAGTGTGCCATCCTTTTTCTGTTAGTTTCATGGTGTAGAGCAAGAAGTAAAGCTGTTAACTGATTTTAACATTATATTTAATAACTTTTTTTGGAGTGTCACAAAGTTTTTCACAAACTTTGAATTTAATGAAAAACATTATTTGTTACTGGCAAGTACATAGTTTATGTAATTAGCTTTGCCAAGACTTTTTAAAATGTATATTATGTCTTGAAGTTCATGTCAAATTGAATTTTTAGAAATGATAGGTTGAATTTTTTCACACAGTGTTTACGCTTTATAAGATTGGTATTAATAGTGTTATTATATATAATATATTATCTTCTTGAAGCAGAGTTTGCAGCATTAAAAAAAATGAAACATAACTGGAAATATTTATAAATCATTAACTTTAAATAAAACATTGATGTCTGTAGCTTTTTATAAAAATTTTGTTTTAGTTTACTTGCTTTTGACCATGTCAAAGGTGTTATCGAATTTTGTATTTATGTTTTTAAATTTTGTGTGGGCACATTTCAATAACGGATTTGCTATGTTGGCGTACAGAACTTTGTGGAGCGCTATGAAGCGATAGTGAGTGACCACCAGCAGTACAGCAAGGCAGTGATGGATACCCAGGAGTGGCTGGAGGCAACACACAACACTGTGCTGCTGTGGGGTGACACAGAGCTTGAGAGGCTGTCCCTGCACACCAACCTTGAACGCCTCAGGGTAACTACCTCCTCTCTACCATTATTCTTGCATGCAAACTGCTCTTCATGGGGTAAGTAAGGCCTGTCTTCAATAAATGTCTCCTTGGACTTATCCGAAAACTTAAGACCTTATTTTGAACATATCCAAACGTAGTAGTTGTTGTCTTTGATTGTGATATCCAAGGTGGAGTTTTAAAAAAGTCGTCATATCATATTAAATCCAGCACAGTGATAAAAATTTGAATGGCATTTTTGATAGGGTTTTGCTCTGTTTTTCTGCTGTGCATATTCGGACGTGTCAGCGGACAAAGTTAAAGTTGACGAATAAGCCTTATGTTTTGCACATTAGGGTGTGCGGACTGAGGAACATGATGTCATCAGTTGCTTAGGTTCCCTTCGATTTGTCTGTGGACAGTTGGTATAGTAGACGGGCCTTTCCTGTTCTTAGAAAAAATTAGCCCAGTTCCTCCTTTACTTCAGAATTTAACCTTTGAAAAAGAAATGAAAATACTGACTAAAGCCATTCAAGTTAGTTGGCAATGGACTTTTACAGCTTAACGTTTAAAGAAAAGTATAACATTAAAAATTGTTTAGCAAGTGGAATTTCTTTCTTTCTTTTTTTTCTTTCTTTCTTTTTTTTTTACACAATTTGGTGTGAGATTTGTTGTGACAGCAGTATAAATAATGTTACTGTACTTAGATATTACACTGCTATGTACAGTATACATGTTTTGTATAGTATGTATTTTAACTCATGAGCACCCTTCATTATGTCTGTAGTATTGAGTACATTAATTTTTGCATTTTAATTTTATCTGTCATAACAGAACCTGCAGCTGAGTCTCCCAGAAGAGGAATCCAGAATCAGTGCTATTCGTACGCTTGGCGAGAAAGTGATCCCAGGCACTGTGGAGTCCGGCCAAGTGAACATTCGATCGCAGATAGACTCGTCACAGCTGGAGTGGCAGGGTTTGCTCTCTGCTATCAAGTGAGTGCGATCTCCTGTTTAAAAGACTATTTGGTTTCATTGTCACGTGTCACTTTTACATATACTTTTTTTTTGGTGTCAGACTTTTTCCGTGAAGACTCATAATTATGTTGGATTCTGTCAGACCTTTTACCCAGAGTTTCATTTACCTTTTAAATGTATGGTTACTTTTGTGAAGTACAGTATGGGCTTTACCAAACTAACACAGATATTTATATTTACTTTTCGCCTCTGTTATTTTTATGTCTGCCAGTTACATACTGTATATTCATACATTCACTGCCAGAAGGGAAAATAAGTACCTAATAATTCATCTCAGTGGACATATCCTCCAGGTAAATGAAGTTAAATAGATAAGATTTGCTGGATGTTTAACTTTGAGGTCTTAAGCACACACAGAAATTATGTGAGATGATTATGAAATAATGACAGAATGTAATGGTGGGGAAGATAAAGTTATCCTAAGAAAATGTGATCCTGGCTAACTAGTATTATTACTTCATTTAAACCAAGAGCGTTATTTGGGGAAACAATTTATTATGAACCACATTATGTTTTATTTTTCTCAATACTAACAGATAAGGTGAAAAATATTGTGCTAGAAATAAGAGACGAGAAGGAAGAATTAGTTGGTTACATTTCCTGTTTCGAAAAACGGGAATGTTCATAATCGGGTATTGAAACTAGATCACACGGGTAGGAGGCGAGTGATCTGATCATACCAGTGTGGTTCCCTGTTCGCAAGATGTTCAACTATTTTGCACTGTTCCACTATGTTACATGACATGAAAATTAAAAATGTTACCCAAGTACACATGTTACAAGTGTACCATCCCGAATTTGAATTAATTCCCAAAAATGTGCATACTTTCCTGCCTGGCTGCCTGCTTACTGTTATTAATATGTATGTTGTGGTTGCGTGCAGGTCAACCATTGAGGCTCTAGACAACAAGTTGCAGCAGTGGAACGAGTATGAAACTATGAAAGACCAGTGTATGTCATGGATACGAGACACAGACACTAAGCTGCACGCTGTTGACCTCAAGGCCACGGCACAGGAGAAGAAACTGACATTAGAAATGCTCAAGGTAATTAACTTTCACAAAAAAAATTTTTTATTTTTCGTGTTCAGTAAAGATGTTACAATACAGTAATTGGCTTAGAAACAAGTATAACATTACTTTTTTATCATAATTTACCTGAAATCAGTAGGTAGGCCTATTACAGTCATTACAGCGAAAATTATTTAAAATAATATAAAGCTAAGCTTTGTTTCTACTGTTGATGTCATACCTTTACACCACTCTACGTACAACAGTAGTGAATTTGTGTGGTCGTTTCAGAAATAATAGTCAAAATAATATAAAAGTGTAGTTACTCCTTTTTAATATCTAGTACAAGATGCATACCTGTTTTTTTTTTATTAAAAATAATATTTATGATGGACTTGTATCAGGGTGTGCAGAAACAAATGCATAATAAGCATGCCATGCGAATCCTATGCTCAATTGGATGCAAAAATGTCAGAGGTAAAATTCACAATGTGGCAACATAGCACTGTAGTTAGTCCCCTTTTGCATTCCACAGGTATCTTACTCATCATACTACTACTATTGTTCTGACCTGTATATTATGGGTGCAGGTTAAAATCCCGAGCAGTCCATAAAAGGATTCTACGTTTACTCGATGTAACATACATAAAATAGTACCTGGATGTAGAGTGCAATTCTCAGTGCATTGTTGCTACATTGTGCCCATAAAGTGTCGTCATACAACATTTTGCCACTTACATTTTCGTCTCCAATTTAGCCTAGGATTCGCGTGGTATGCTTATTATGAGGTTGTTTCTGTACAACCTGTATACTGATGGTACCTATTGATACAGATTAAAAAAGTTTAGTTTTACCATGTTTTCAAATGTTTTCATTTGCATGAAGAAGCTAAATTTTTTTAGAAGCACAGTTTTATAATGTAACTGAAATCGTAATTTTTTTACTTGGAATGTAATGGTTAACTGATTTAATTAACACAAACAACAGTTTTAGTAGCACATTGAGAGCAGTGTAACTGCGGTGTGTGTGCTGATGAAGTGTGTATTGTAGGCACTGCAAGGCGAAGTGCGTGCCAAAGAGCTGGAGATGGACTCTGTGACAGAGCGAGCACAGCAGCTACACAAAGGAGCAATGACCAGCCGCAGCTCCCAGATCTCAGAGCTTGGACTTAAGTACCAGCAAGTCTCTCACAAAGTCAAGGTGAGTGAGGTTGTCACATGTTTCCAAGTTTTCGTTATTTCACATTTTTATTGGTTCTGTAATTACTAAGTATTAAAAAGGAAACTTTTTCAATATTGTAACAAATTTTTTGTTTCTTAAAATTTTCTGGAGATGGTGATTAATTTATTATGTGAATGTATGTACACATTTTTACTATCTTCAAGTATGGTTTCTGTATCATACATGCCTGTTGAAAATAATTTCAAACAATTTGGCTGAACACACAAAATTTATAAAAACCAATCTCTGAATGATTTTGTGAAGGACTTATGTTTATAAAAGTGTAGCAACACCTTATTGTCGGTAGAGTTGTGTATAAGTACTTAAGCATATCATTTCATTTAGGTCTTCTAATATGAATGTAATGTGTGCTAAGTATGGCAGTGTATATAATAACATGGTGTAGTATATAATGAGAGTCAAATTTACAACTTGGAGAATTCTTAGTGTAGAGAGTTGCTATATTTAATAACCGTATTTAAAATGTAAGAAATGCACAGTATGTGATTATGTTCCATGGCAAGCCAAATCCAGGTTTTCTTTGGTAAAGATAACATCAACTAAGAATGGCAGGAAATAAGCCACCAAGCTAACAAAGTAATATAACAGACAGAGGTACAGGGTGCGGCTGAAAGACCTCCCCTATTTGAAAGGCAGCGTGTAGCGGACAGCGACATCGTAGAATGGTGGGGGGCATGTCTTTGAACAGCTGCATACGTGCCATTTGCTGTGTACGCCATGGCGTGGTCAGGTGAACATCGCGCTTTTGTCGTGGAGCAGTTTATTCAAAACGGCGGTTCACCGATTACTACTCAACGTGCCTTCCGCACTCACTTCGCCATTGGTCGACATGATCCTGTTCCTGATAAGAAAACCATTTATTCGTGGGTGTCAAATTTTCGAGCGACAGGTTCTGCATTGAAACGGAAACTTCAAGGTCGACGACGGACTGCTACAGGCCTGGCAAATGTTGCTGCAGTGAGAGCTTCAGTTCAACAATCTCCTCAACGTTCCGCAAGAAAACATGCGGTAGCCTTGCGTTTATCTGATCAAAGTGTGAGAAGAATCTTGCATCGAGATTTGAAATGCGTCCCTACAAGATTGTATTGGTACAAGAACTTAGTGGAAGAGATTACGAAGTCCGTTCAACATTGTGTCAAGACATGCTTCGGAACATTCACCGAGAAGATGTTGTTATGTTTTCAGATGAGGCACATTTTCATCTGACAGGTACAGTAAACAAACAAAATTGCAGGTACTGGGCTGAGAAAAACCCCCAGGAAATCCATCAACAACCCCTTCACAGTCCCAAAGTAACCGTGTGGTGTGCTGTTTTTAATTTTGGTGTCGTTGGTCCGTATTTTTTTGAAGAAAATGGCGCGACTGTTACTGTAAACAGCAATCGCTACTGCGCCATGCTTCGTGACTTCCTACAGCCAAAACTTCGCGACCTGTTTGATGACCTTGACAACGTGTGGTTCCAACAAGATGGTGCCACAGCCCACACAGCACGTCAATCGATGACATTGGTGAGGGAAATGTTCCCTGGGCATGTCGTTTCTTTGCGTGGTGATATTGGGTGGCCAGACTTGACACCCTGTGACTTTTTCCTGTGGGGCTTTCTCAAGTCCGAGGTGTACCAACATCGCCCTCAAACTTTATGAGCCCTCAAGGAATTGATAACTCAAGAAGTTGAAGCAATCACGCCCGATATGACTCATAGAGTAATAGACAACTACAGAGAACGGTTCAACCAATGCATCAACAATGGAGGTGGCCATTTGCGTGACATAATTTTTAAAACACATTAATAGTGCGTATTCTTAAACTGCATTATGTGTTCTCATCGTTAATAACAATAAAATTGTCCTATCTTACTTCCTTTCGATTTTATTAGCGTTCCTAACAGGGGAGTTCTTTCTGCCGCACCCTGTATAAGTACTTACACTTGATACTTGTAAATAGGTACGTACACGCGAAAGAACAACACACATTTTTCCACGGAAGCACAGTCGCGATGTTTCGCTGGTATCAAACTTCCTCAGATGACAAGACATGGCACATGTCTTCCCGCCCGAGGAAGCCAGTTTGATACTGGCGAAACATTGTGACAGCGCTTCCACTGAAAAATATTTATCGTCCTTTCGTGTGTACGTACTTATTTACAAATATCATCTGTAAGTACGTGTACCTCTCTCTGTTATATTAACATCAACTAAGTTATTGCAAAGAAATTTTTAAGATTCACATAATGGGTGTTATTTTACTTCACGCAGAGGGAAATAAATATCATGAAAATTGTGTTGTAATATTTTCAGTACTGTCTTTTTTAAACTTACCAACTTGTGTTTCGCTTGGAGTTTGACACATTAGCATACAAATATTTTTAAAAACTTGCTAGACTGTTTTTTTACTGAGCAGAGAGTAGGTATATAAAATGTGCCACAGGTAAAGAAAGACGTACACACAACTATGGTTATGGGTATGTGGACGTGTGTTATATTCAAAGTAGAGGTCATTTCATTCAGCTGTGAACATGTGAAGTTCTGTGGTGTGTAATAGGATCTGACTAGCCGGTGGCACCAGTATGTCACCAGCCACCAAGAGTTTGACAGTCACATTGAGGAGTGTACTCAGTGGCTGGAGGACATCAGAAACAAGCTAACTTACTGCTCCGACCTTAGTGCACCATCGCAGAAAGATCTTGAAGGAAAACTGGAGACCATCCAGGTACGTTTTCAATATCTGCTGTTTTTGCTTCAACTAATTTTTCATGTAACTGATTTTCATCCTGTCACTAGCAATAGTTTATACTTTGTTACTTTTAAAAATGAATAAATTTTAAGACAAAATCAATTTAAGTCAATCATTTAAGATGTGAAGTTTTTCTGACGTAAGTCAGTGGATGTATCAAGAGTATTTTTAGAAAATTTTTGCTTCTTATTTTGTGGTCGAGTCATTGTCTTCTAAGGCTGTTATTATTTTGTCCTAATCCTTAACATCTAATATGCAGATGGCAAATGTCATTTTATCTTGCACATTAAAATAGTTTATTTATTTTTTATATCTTCCTTCATTGATCATGCACACTAAAGCATCATGTTCAAATGGCTGGTAAGGTAGTCTGGGTTGGTAACATGAGTACTGTATTGTACTGTAGTCTTCAATTGAGTCAGATTGTTATCTTCATGCTGGTAAAGTTTTTCAGAGCCAGTTGTAATTATGTATAACAGTCCATTATCTTTAGTCTCTTTGTGCAGTACCGTGTCATGTAAAACCCTAACTTTATCAAATTTGTTCCTTTTGTAACTGATGTTATATTATAAGGTAAGAGTGTTTGTGGTTTGTCAGGGCTTGCTGTTGTACAAGGAAGAAGGGTTCAGTAAGGTACAGGGTCTAGTAGAGTTGGCACAAACTGTGCTGGCAAACACTGCCCCGTCAGGACACGAAGCCATCAACCAGACACTCGGCAAACTGCAGGAGGAGTGGAGTGCTCTCGCCTCCAAGATGATTGAGATCAAGGTACGGCAACAACATACAGAGCAAACATAATATTTTTTGCTGTTTACACTTCTAGACAAATTATTTTTAGGTATTGCCTTTCCTTACATACTGTAAATTGTAAACCCTAGGTTTTGTGAGAAAGCAATTTTATGAAGTCAGTTGTGGAAGTAATCCAAGTACATGTTTTAAAACCTCAATTTTATGAGCCTGAATTTTACAAATCCCGATTTTACTAGCTTGTGCTATGCTCGCTTGGACTGTAAGAGCCCAGATTTTACGAGATGTTTCTCAGATACCCTGGCACTTCGTAAATTGTAGTGTTTACATAGTTTATCACTGTTATTAATTTTTATTTATAGTGAGTAGTGACCAATTAGGCATACATACAGTATTTGGAAAATTTGTAACTGGATTGATTAACCTTTAGCAAATCTGTGCTGTATCACTCAAAGATAGATTATGAATGTATTGGTTCACTATTTCAGTGTTGTTAAGTTCGCTAGCAATAGTTTTTGCTTCAATATTTTAAAAAATGAATCAATTTTAAGACAAAATTCATTTTAGTGAATCACCTTAAGATGAAAAGTTTTTCTGACGTAAATTTGTGGATGTGGTGTATCAGAGTGTTTTCAGAAAATATTTGCCTCTGATTATGTGGTCAAATCAGAGAGGTGTGTTTTGCTGATAGAATTTCTATTACTAATGGTCTTGCATTATTTTTATACGCCTGACCTAAATGCGGCCAAGGATTACATGATTGTCAAGGGTTTTGTGTGTACAATTAGCATCAGTATGAGAATTATTATTTTAAGAACAAGGAATTTTTTGCTGTTTGGATTGTCCGTGTTTATTTTACACTGTCTTGTTTGTGTATGTGCAGGCAATTTTGGATGAGTCAATACATAGATGGTCTGGCTTCCTAGAGCAGATACATCAACTAAACAAGACAGTTGAATACCTGGAGGGTGTTTCTAATGAGATATCAGAGTTCCAGACAACCATGTCTGAGAAGAGGACACAGCTCGAGAGAATAAAGGTCTGACACTAGATCTTATTAAATTTAGACAGGTGTACACGTAACTTATGGCTTTTAAGAAATTTAAGTAAACATTTTGATTACAGTGTCTTATTATAAGGTTTTATTAAAAGTGAGTTATCTTCTGAACTACACTATTTTAGCTTACTGTTTCACTATTAACAAAACACTTTCACTGAATCTCTTTTTCATCTCATCCTAGCACATTTATATCATTAAATGATCATGGGTATGACTACTGTATTTATAATGCACAAATCATGTTACTTTGTGAAATTGTAAGAAACAATAATTTTTTCTATAAAATGAGTTGTTAAAACTACGTACTTTTGTTTTACTGAATTTAACAAAATTATCTTGCCCAAATTTAAATAACTCACTTTAAAAATCACATGAAATCATTCTTCTTAAATGTTTGCTGACACCAGTGTAAATACTGCACTCAATTTTAAGTCAGAATTTGTTTACTACGAACCTATTGAAGTCTTAGCAATGTTACCGTTCATGATGACTGTCTGGCACATGCAGTCGTCCATAATAGTAAAAGAGCCTAACCTTAATACTAGCATGAGCACATTGTTCCATTATTTATTTTAAAGCCTGGAGAAAGATACTGTCATGAGCTGTGTTTCTCACAGTGCTTGGACGAGAAAGTGCGTTGCGAGAAGATAGAAGTGGAGAGCCTGAAGGCAAAGGCTGCTGAGATGTTGGCAAGTGGTCAGCAGAGCCACGCTGCCACCCAGGCACAGGAGATACTTCACAAGTTTGACACCCTTGCCGAAAGAATAAAGGTAATATTATTACCTACCTTCTTTTGTCTGAAATGCTTGTATAAAATTGTGTAGCTCCATACTTCCAAAAAAGTTTGGTCCGAAATATTTTTTTACGCTAACGCTCTAAACATTGGTTTGATCATTTGTATTTTTTAAAAATGTTTATTATAGATGTAGTTGCAAATATCAGATTAATATTTTATTCACACTTAACCATTCCTGTGTTCATTCGTTTGAAAATGTTAGTTTTATGAAGCAGTGCTTAAGCATATGGACAAAATGAAATGTGTGATAATTTTAATGTATGCATGGATTGTGTGGTACACAGAACCTGGTGTCAGAGAGGGAAGACCAGTATAAGGACCACCGACTGTACAAGGAGGCATATGACGACCTGATGGGTTGGCTGAACAGAGCACGGGAGAAGGTGCCTTCGATGAAGCAGAGGCCGCTGAGCGACAAGCTGGCCATAGAGAGTGCGGTGGCACCCCTGGAGGCCTTGCTGAATAAGCAGGCCCAAGGAGAGTTACTGGTGGAGCACCTGACACACACCGGCGAGGTGGTGATGGCTAGCACCTCCCCCCAGGGACAGGATATCATACGCAACGAGATACGAGCCCTGCGAGAGAACTTTGAGGGCCTCTTCAAAGGTAACACTCATACCACTATCTGCAGGTACCATTGTTCCTATAGTAATTAGCAGAACAGTGAAAAATTAATTTTGGTTTGTGATTGCCTACATTTTAAAATTCTAATGTGACTAGAGCATTACTGTAATAGTGTTAGTAAATTATGAGCTTTAGTTACATGATTTTGGAATCTTATGAAAAGTTTGACTGACATTAGAATACAGTAAGTATTTTATTGGTTATGTATACATAATAGAACTGGGACAACAGAAAAAATTTCTCAGTGTCAACTTGGTTAACTAATTTAGTGCTGTATTTAGTCCACGGGAAGATTATACTGTTATGCTACATTTGTTTTACACAGTGTTGTAAGTGTATATAAAACCGGCTAAAAATTTTAAATTATGTTACTCTACATTTTATCAATCTATTAATATACATGAAGGCTGGGTGTCTAATTTTGTCAAACAAGTGAGGAACTTTGTAAGAAATACATATTGTTTTCAGCAAGCGAGTGTAGAACTTTTGTAGTACTGCGTAAAATTGACAAAATACAATATACAATGTGAAAGTAAATTTTAAGCTGCCAAAGCCGACATGAAAATTTAATTGAAATATTATTTTTACTGTAATTTAAGTCACACACTTGGTTTACAAACAAATTCTGAATAAAAATATGTAGCTTACGTGAGAGAAATTTGGTGTTCGTTTTGCAATAAAAATAATCCAGATGAAAGGTGATTACCTACGTACTGTAGTTGTATATGTTGGTGGTGGGTTTGTGTAGACATCAAGCAACAGAAGGAGCAGCTGGAGGCCACAGTGCTGCAGTGGCGTGACTACAAGGAGGAGTACGAGCGGCTGTCTGATTGGCTGCAACAGATAGACATTCTGGTGAAGGCCCAGAAGACTGCACTTCTTGCCACTCTACCGGAGAAGACCAAACAAGTGCAGCAGGTCAAGGTACTGCTCTTAAGAAAAGTCCTGTAGCTCAGGGAGATTATCAAACAAACATTTTCTTGTGTTGAATTTAGTTAGAAATAAATTAACATTACATACTCACAGATATACATTTTGTGTGATTGGAACTAAAACATGATCAGGCCTGAGAGCACACGTCCATTAACGTTGACGCTTATTCACTCATAATTTGCCTTGTTGACTCGAAGCACTAGGTAGGCCTACGTTAATGGTGTCAATCTTCCCATTGAGACTTCCTTTTAATTTATGTAATTTAGGGCTTGTAGTTTAAGTGTGAGAATGTGATGTGGCTATTTTTGCTCAGAATACTCACTTTTTCTTGACTAAATTTTGTTGAATTATTTTCAGAAAATGTGTTTCCTGAAAGTGTATATTGTATGCATGGTGTGTGGTTGGTGGCTGAACAGTGGCACCATGAAATGTAATGTAGTGTGGAATAAACAATTTTTAAATTTTAACATCTTCGTATATGCTCTTCTTGCTAAAACAAGAAATGAACATTTTTTTTATTTGTTCTTTCTTTTGAAGTAGGTCAAATTTCTGTGTTTGTTTAGATTTTAGATTATCCTAAATAGTAGAAGATCAGTATGCCTTTAGACTAAAGAATTACGATTAAGATACCTACTGCCATTTTTTACAGATTGATAATTTTAGAACAGATACATAGAAAAGTAGACAAGGCTTTATATTTTCTTATTTAACTGTATTTTTAAGGTAGTGTACCGCTTTGTGCTGTCCCTCTTGTAGCATTCTCTGATATGTGGTAACGTACTTAGAAGGAAACTTGAGGAAGCTGCAGTTACTCGCAAAATGTCAGTATCATACTAGCTTTTAAAGAAAAATAATCGGCTTCTGTCTTAACAACTTGGGTCGATAATCACACTAAACAGTTCAGTCTTGCAGCCCCTCTTGAAAAAGAACTCTGCAAACGACCCTGCTTGTAATCATTCAGTAATTCTTTGCACAATTAATTTTTGTAATGTTAATCTAAAAAGCTCCATAGGCACGTGATTCTTTAGAAAAACTCAACTTTGGAAAAAGAAGGGGAAACAGAAGTAGCCCAAGAAAATAATGCTTGTTTATTTTATTTTTTTACAACACCTTGCAGATTCCATATTGAACTTGTTGTTCATGGAATATAGGGCTTATCAATTTGAGATATACAGGTATACCAGCAATGTATGCCATGTTTCCCACATGTGGAAGTTATGGTGGACACTCACTAGGAATCAAGCCTGGACTGCTTTAGTGTTAGGCATGATAGGCATGAAGTCTGATTGCTACATAATTTTGCCCACATCATACCAGTGCCTGTTGTCTACTCACTGTTTATTCTGTAGGTGTTAAACCACTGCCCTATGAGGATGGTCGATCTTATAGTTGTAAATGTTCACATTATTTTTAATACTGCATAGCACAGACTGTCCGTCACGTTTGGAAACATAACCAAAACTTAAAAATATTTCAGGAAATGTAAAATTAACTTATAGACTTTTATTAGAGCACTGAAATAAATATTCCTTCTGTAAACGTAACAGTTTTAGCTAGCACAGTACATTCTGTTAATTTGAACCTTGTGTAAATTACTGTAGTAGGTAGTTCATTCAAACTGAAAGATTATTTTATCTGTTCCATTTTGAATTTATGTACAGTACAGTCAATGGTTGAGCAAGTTGCAAACAATAAATGTTGAAATCTATGTGTTAGAGAATTATGATCCTACAGTGTTGGTTTGGTTTTGTTTTCAGGAAATTTTAAAGAAGCTTGATAAAGGACATGAACAGATTGAAAAATTTAACAACAATGCTTCAGTTCTTCTCACCTCCCACCTGGACACCTACGTCAACAATCAGTTACGCCACCTTAACTCACGATACCAGGTGAGACTTTATTTCATTTTGTTTGTCAAAGACTATATCGCAGTGTAAAGTCTGGAAACTGACCTAGTTGCTTACATGTTCAGGTGCAAGTAAACTTGGCGAAAGATGTTCTCAAGAAGGTAGAGACAAACCTGGAGCAACACCAACAGTACGAAGACAACCTGACCAAAGCAAAGGCTTGGATTGAAAATGCGAAACAAGTGATCCGGGACTGTAGTGAGGCATCTGCTAACAGCACACGGGAGGTCCTGGAGGCTCGTCTTGGCCAGATACAGGTCAGTAATGCTAATCAACATACTGTACCTAGAAATATTTTTCAAAGAAGGGTTTTGAGCTGTCAACTGGCTGATGATATTAAAATTATTTTGATTTGATGTCACTGAATGCTGATATGGTAACATATTTTTACTGTTATTAGAATTGTTTTTTATAAATATTTTTTTGGCTTTTTAGTTTAAAATCTTGTTTGAATTAAACTAAAATCTGGACGCTACAAATGAAACAGTAGAAATTACATATGAACCTATTAAATGTAGGCCTATGATTGAAAATGAGTTTGTTGCTGCAGAGAAAACAATTGACAATTGTTTAGTAATAGCTTTAAAAATGTTAATTTTGTATACAAATGGAAAGGATCTCACCGAATGCCTTAATTTCAATTTAGTAATTCAGTAATTTGATAATATCCAAATGTATCACTTAGATGTAGTTTTTTTCCTTCTTTTTCTTCTTCTTCTTCTTCTTTTCTTATCTTATCTAAACAATTTTGACAGCTATGCGTACTGCACAAACATCTCGCACAACTACTTCATATTTCTTTGTTCTGTATCCACAAGAAACTAGAAATTTTGTTTTAACTGCTTGTGATGTAGTAAATAATTTCTACTTTTGCTACCCCTGACGTCATATAAAATTTTTGATGTATTTAAATAGTCACGCCATTTTCTGATACTCTATTAAATCTAGTTCAATGTCTTTTGGAAGTTATTATTCAATGATAGACCTGGCAAAAACTTACACTGTAATAAAACACTTCATGTTATTTTGTCGTTCAGGAACTGTTGCGTAAGCGTGAAGAAGGCCAGAACCTGGTACATATGACAGTGAACTGTGGGGAGAAAGTGCTACGCAACACACGGTCAGATGGCCGGGACGTGATCAACACACAGCTCAAAGAGGTCCAGAACGACTGGGACCGGCTGGTGAAGAAGCTGTCGACAGCGAAGGTACACCTAGAGACCAGTCTACTGCAATGGGCAGACTATAGCTCATCCTACTCCCAGCTGCAGCAGTGGATCACCGATCGTGAGGCCAAGCTGCAGCAGGTCTGCGAGCAGAAGGTGAGTCCATTATCACCATCTTCTTTTGTTTTTCACATCAGTTGTGAAAACACACAGCCACCATTCTGTGATGAGGCCATTTATAGATATTTGGGTGAGAAGCCACATCCTCGCACCTCACGTTAGGGACCAAGGCTGCAGATGCATTTGTCTCTGTACCAACTTGTGAACACCACAGATAGTTAATTTGTTTGCGCAGTTCATTCATGTAAGCTTATTTGTGCATTAGTGTGTGTGGATGATGATAGATTGAGAAGGGGGGAGGAGGCTGAAGCAGTGTTTGTTTTGGCAGTGTGATACACCAAAAATGGTACATATATCTTTAGTTGCTCTATAACAGCTTGCATATATATATATATAAGCCCAAAGTCAAGGTGTCTTTACGTGTTACTATTTTAAAATTATTATAGCCAAGATTTTAAAACTAATATAACTTTCCATTTCATTACATATGATTTTTTGTGAGTTTTTTTTTAAAAATGGTGGATTGTTCAGAAGCTGAATGGAACATGCATATTGCTCAACTGTTAAACTTTAAGTGCCACGGTTGAATAAATTTCTGCTTGTGTTTTCACTAGGTGACAAAAGCTAAAAAGGGCCAGGTGCCAGGCATGAGCTCGCTTAGTATTGGTGAGAGGAAGGCTACGCTGCGACAGACCAACAGCATTGTGCAGGACATAGTGTCATTTGAGCCTATGATCCAGTCAGTGACGTTGAAGGCGGAGGACCTGCTGCAAGCCCAGCCAGCTTCAGAGATCTCCAGCAAGTATGAGACGCTCAGCAAGCAAGCAAAGGAGCTGTACGCCAAGCAGAAGGAGACAGTAGAACAGCACCAGGCCTTCATTGATGCCGACAACGACTTTATGCAGTGGCTGCGTGCTGCCAAGGAGAAGCTGAGCAAGTGTTCTGAGCCGACCGGAGACAAGGAGTCCCTCAGTAGCAAGGTGTCGCAGCTCAAGGTAGGGTTTCATTCAACCATCACCCATCCTTTATATATTCATTTACTTGTACAAAATATTTTGGGCCAGTGTTTTGCTAAACTAATTTACTTTTATATTGACAGCAGGGTGATATTTATAGTGTGTGGTGCTCAGTGCTCATTAAGAGAAAGGCAATGTACAGCGAGAAATTAGTGCAGCAGACTTAGGTATTTTTCAGCAGAAAATTTTAGTTTTTCAACTTAAATAATTAATGGTTCCTCAGGAAAAGTTGTTAGGGATACATGATTATACTAGTAATAAATTGGATCACAACATTTTAAAATCTTATGTTCTTAGTAATGCATTTTTTATATACATATTTTCATATTGATTTTCAATACATTATTGTAATGGTGTACAGTATTGCAGTGCTCCTGTATACAGGCAGTCAAGAATGTACCTAAACAGTATAGTGTAGCTAATTACGCAGCCTTTGTTTTCGTTAGTACCATCTTTTAAAAATTGCTATCCAGTTTTAAAAAATTTTGTGAAATATGTTAATGTAAGATTAATTCAATGTGAATGGTGTAAACATTGGAGTTAGTGAGAGCAGGAGAAATGAAGAGTGGAGAGTGTGTGCAGGTGCTGGAGAGTGAACAGGACGACGGACAGAAGAAGCTGGAGAAAGCCCTGGAGCAGGCCAATGTGGCATGTCAAGTGGCTGACTCTGAGGACAAGGAGATCATAGAGGAAGAGGTGGCGCAACTGCAGGAGGAGTTTGACAACTACACGTGAGTAGCCACTTCCTGTTTTCTCACAACCATTGTCGTCATAAGTTAAATAAAGGAGCACAGTCCAAAATAACAGCAACTGTAGAGAAGGACTCTTGTGTTTTTATATCCACTAGCATTTATAACTTCCTGTTTTATTGCTGTTGCCTAACACCTACAGTAGAACCCCGATTTAACGAAATGCCACGGTACCTGAAAATGTTTACTCTATATCGCTGTTTTGTTGGATCCGACTTCATATTTTTTTCAAACCCCCCTTCCAAAAAAAAAGTTCAACCCTCAGGCATGTTAGTTGGAATTTAAGGTAATTTAAAATATGTCTGTTAGCTCAAAAGAATAACAAAACACATTTACCATCAACAAGTAAGCCACAGCCATAAAAAATCAGCAAAAAAACTTTAAAAACCTCTATGTGGAACGCTCGGCGAGCGTGCGCATGGTGAGTTAAGCCGCCCACACGCCATCAACATGTGAGAAGTGATGACTAACACCACCGAGCCGTCACTCTCCTACCCACTCCACCAACAAAATTCAAGAAATTCCCATGAAAAATGTTTAAAAAACTGCAATAAAAACTGAATTAAAAGTTTGAGGGATTACGGTAAAATAATAATTAAATACGTGCCGCTGCTGCCATTGCAGCTCATAGGGAGCTGCGATCATGAAAAATACTTGTTCGTCTGTTCACTGAAAATACTTCGCACTCAATCGTGTTTTTATTTTGCATCAGAGAAACAAATTATTTACGTTTACGGTAGTAAATTGTTTGTAAAATGTCTGTATAAAAAATACAATTACGTATTTTTTATAAATATGCCAGTTTTATCATGGGACGTGACAAAATAATCACGCTAGACACCCCTGCATTCTATCGGGAATAGAATTAATCTATAGAGCACGCTGCACTGCACTGAGACATGAAGAACTATCTGTGAAGTAGTTCCTGTGCTGGCCACTGCAGTGCTGTGATGACTGGGTACCTAGATGCTTGTTCACTTACTAGACGCTAGGATTAGGATCTAGGCTCGCGCTTCTTACGCAACACAGCATCGCTTGCTTGCTCGTTCGGCCGCACCTGCTTATCTCAAAGCCACTCCCGCGGCCAAAGTTTGCAACCAATTTTAACAAATTTTTTTTTCTCGACAGATGGTTTAAGTATATCTACGAAGATATAAGTATATACTGCGGCCAGTGATAGTATTTTTAATAGACGTACATCACAATTTTCGTTACATTTTGTCAAAGTCACTTTTTTTTTTTAATCTTTTCGATAAATCGCTGTTTTCTTTATTTTCGAGTTCGTTAAATCGGGGCTCTACTGTATTTAGAAAGGACATTGAGTTCTGAGGACCTCTCCATTTTGGATATTTTTTGTTAAAATAACTGTCCTTTTCAAGTACTGTGTGTGTGTGTGTGTGTGTGTGTGTGTGTGTGTGTGTGTGTGTGTGTATATATATATATATATATATATATATATATATATATTTTTTTTTTTTTTTTTTAAACACCTTACAATATATCCATAGGAGTTATATTATGTTGTACCAAAATATTTCACATGCTGAAATAATTTGATCCTGCATTTCTTTACCAATGGAACTTGCCCACTTGAGCCAAAGGCCAGATATATGGTCTTATAGACAATTCAATGCAAGAACAATTGACATTGATCTGAAAAACTTATTCAAAGACTGCATTTTCAAGGCTGGAGTTTTTTGACCTCTCAGTACACCTTACTACCAGCATTCTATATAAAAAATACGACTTTTACATACAGTCCTCATCTGTTATCAGTTTGTTCAGTTCCACACCTTTTCTACACAACTTTACCTCAATTTCATTCTTTCCATGTCTTAATTTTGGATGAAACCTTGCACTTTATAAATTTGGTCAGGATTTGATAAATTAAAATAGCTGACAGGAAATTTCCTTTCATTAATTGTACTGTATAATAGTAACAACATACTTATTTAGGTTGTTGTACTTGATCAGCAATAAAGAAAATTCCTAGAAAAAGTTTTTAATATTTACCTCATTCTTCGGAATTAGTTCGGCATTAAATGCAGCTAGGCAAAGTAATAGCTCCGTGAACATTGTAATTTTCGAATTATTCAGCTTTAAAAATGCCATATTTTCAAACACCGCCACAAACATTGAAAACGTGTTCTTATTGGCTAACATATTTATGACGTAGTCTTACTTGTTTTGGTTAGCAACCGCACGTCAGGCACTATTGTATGTATTGGAATTTTTCATCAACTTAAAAAACTAATCAAATTTAGCGAACCTGGTTACGTAAAAGTTAATTTGGGGAATTCACCCGTTGTTTGGGCATGCATGGTTGTATATTTGGTAGCCAACAACAAAGATTTATTTCACTTGAGTTGATTTTAAAGGAGTGAAGACAGACCTAGGCCTAGCTCTCACACATTGCGACGTAGTTATAGATTTGAGTTTATGTACATTTAATTTAAATTCCAGAGAGATAATAACTTACTACAAATTTATTTTAATGTTTCAGATCCTATGTATAATCATAAGTTTAGGTTTGAAAAGTCAGACGAACGAAGTTCACATGCGTACAAAAAGTGAACCTAACGAGTTAATTGGAATGTGTTTAACCAAACCTGGCACTGACTGTGGTAGAACATTCTGGTTGCAAGAGTCGATAAAATAATATGACAGATCAGTTATTTTATTACAAGTACATTTTTTCTCGCAGTAATTTTTACGTTTCTCATGAACGGCATTGAGACAGCTGTGCTACCATCTCTGGGAAAGTTTCGCAAGACCCCGCCCACCCCTCGAATTATCGGCCAATTGCGGGTGTTTGAACTCGCCTATTGGCTAATGATGTTGCTGTAGCTAGTGGAACAGCCAAAACACTACAGCTGTAGAGACTAGGTCACAAACTGCACGCTATTGACTGCAATTTTTAACTTAAAAGAACTTATTTATTTTATGTTAACCATGTCATGTTGCACAAAATACAGCACTACATACGCATACAGTATTTTTGTCGTTAATAGCAGATTATTAGGTCTCTTCTTGAAGCTTAAACTGCGCAGTATGCCTTGATTTGTCAGACAGCGCTAAAGTTAAGATTTTATTTTGAGTAAATTGCATTTTATTGCTGCGCAAACAAACTACTGACCACATTTATACTCTTCGAAGTTCAAGCCATACTCAGTTTTACCGTATAAACTACTTTATTCAACACATTTTCACGGCTTGAATGTATGTTGCTGTCGTTCGTGCGTTACGTACATTTAAATGTACAGTATTGTGACGTCGCAGGGACATCAACATGGCGGATCACGTTTTTGCTGCACAAAACAGACTGCTCATTTTATTTAAGTTTTTCTGGAGTTACACAGACACAATGAAAGAAAGTATGGTACCGTTGTTCATTAAATTAAATGCACTTTTAAATAATAATATAATAAAAAAATAGGAATTTTCACTATTGCTGTAATTATTTGTTGCCACTGAAATATGAAACTTCTCTGAAGCCAATTCAGTCTAGCTGAAATTATTGTGTATTAAAAGTGTAGGACTTCTCTACTTACGTTTATTCATTTCACCATATGTAACTACTGTACCATTGAAATGCATAATTGGTGATGTTTCTAGTGAGTCACTGAGCAACACAAAGAGCCTTCTGGAGGTTGGCATAGTTCGATGGACAGAGTATGAGGACCAGTACCAGGAAGCTTCTGACTGGTTGACACAAACCGAGCAGATAGTTCAATCATTCAACAAGCTACAAGACAGCCTGGAGGAGAAGAAGAATGTTCTGGAACAATTTCAGGTGTGTTCTGTGTACTGTACTAACTTCAGAGACTCCCCAAGTCTGTATCTACAGGATGATTCAAGTTGCTGTGTGTTCATTATGTGTGGTGATAACTTATTAAATAGTAAGTCAAAAATTTTTTTAAATTTTTCCTTTCTTGAAAATGTATTATAAAATTGTGTTTCCTCTAATATAATTTAAAATACCACTTTATATAAAGCAACAGTGCTGTGAATAGTATCAAAACAATGAAATAATGAAAGATCAAGAATTTTTTATACCGTATTTTACTGAAATAAATTATATTTTAAAGTTTATTTTCTAGATAGCATTTCCTAACTTATTAACTTAAGGGACCAATGAAAACACATTTCGACTTTCTTTTTCATAAACTATCACCATGCAAAATTGACACTTTAAGTCCTGACTCATTGTGTATATGTTGCTGTAAACGGGAAGTTCCAAAATTTTTCATGCAACCTCTTCTCAAACAGTCGTCAAACTTTTCTTTATAAATATGCAGCTATGGAAACTGGTCCGGAAAGACTGCATTTCATGATAATACAAAACAGTTTACAGTATAAATAATGTGTATAGTAGAGTTATGCATTCAATACCAAGCCAAAAAAAAATTTCTTATTAGAATCTTTAGGTCTCTACTTTCCCAGTTGACGTTCATCTGTTTACCAAATTTAAGAAAATAATTTTTCAAGTTTTGTAAAACTTATTTACCATTATTAATTGCTATACAAGTTTTTGAGTTTATTTTATAGAGTCAGTTGAAGTTGTTATGTCACCTACAATCTCTTCTCTTGTTATGCCTGTGGGTAGCTTTAAGCAAATATTGTTGACTACCAGACCTCTCCCAGAAACCCAGCAGAAGAAGATTGAAACATGCTAATTTAGCATCTGAGCAAATCTGGAAGTGTGTTGACTAATACTGTTGTAAATATGTACAGGGCCACCTGCAGACGCTATTCGACTGGCAGAAGGAGCTGGACCGCCTCAACATGAAGGCCCAGATGCTGCTGGAGACATGTGCAGATACTCGGATCAGCAACGCCGTCACTCAGCTCACCACCAAGTACAATGCTTTGCTGTCAATGGCCAAAGAGATCATGAGGCGTCTTGAACTACACTACCAGGTACGTTCTTCCAAAGCCGAATGGATTTATAGCCACAATCTTACGGTTTTACTTCTCTTTATAATGTTTGCAGTCATGCTAGCAGTTGGGTAATGTATACACAATCACTTACTACGTTCAGTACCATTTTTATGTACTGTATTGTGCGTATTCATACAATTGTTTTATTTATGAATTGTAGTTATATAATATAAGGCGCAAGTGGATGAAGGTGTTATGTTACAAAATATAAGTTCTGAGTAAGGTGACATTCAAGTTTGTTCCAGCTATTCCTAACAGTGTAACATAACCCCTTAATCCACACTATATCTAGAAACATGTGGCATTTATGTAAATTTTGAGAGTGCTATGTGAAAAATGGGTACATAACACCTTCGTTCATGGAAAAAACTGGATTTTTTAAAAATTGTAACATAACACCTTCATCCACTTGCATCTTCAATTGTTTTATGTACATTGAAACCAATTACTTATGTAGATTTGTTGTATAGTTTTTGAATATTCCATCCAGGGTTGAACTCTTAATTTCCAGTACTGGAAAGTGTGATTTCATTATAAAAGGATGATCCTCGCAAATACAAATGGAAAAATTGGGATTTAAATTTGCAAAGTTGCGCTATTCAAACATTTATTTGTGCCTAAAAAATTGATATTTTATGCAAAACAAATTATTTTTCCCTCATAAAATCAGTACTGGAATTGACTGGCGGGTTTTCTCACAGTGCTCCCCCTTTCCAAAGCATTGTAAATTGAAAGAGGTGTAAAGGAACACTGGAGTGATGTGTGTACTGTGTGTGTGTGCAGGAACACCAGCAACACAACACCCTGTACCAAGAGTGTCAGGACTGGGTGGATCGTACCAGGGACAAGCTGAACGAGTGCCAGGAGGTGCCCAACACCTTGCCTGATGTCAACAACAAGCTGCAGACGGTCAAGACCATTCGACAGTCCCTTGAGCAGGGCCAGAACAAGCTGAGGTGAGGCCTGCTATGTTACAGCGTAGCCTCAAGCTGAAGCAAAATAAGTCAATCATGAACACGTTAGCAGCAATAGGGAATCGGTAGTGAAAGAAGTCTAAAATGAGTGAACAATATAATTTACTATTAATCAGGATGACACTGCAATAACATACTGGACTCACATTCAGCACAACACTAGCTCTTTTGCTAATTTGTCCATTCATCCTGATTTCTGTATTTCGTAGTTTTGCAAGTTCACTCAATATGAACACAAGGATGGCTCCTTAATAAGACTGTAGCCACTTTCCTGCCCGTTCCTGGTTAATTAAATCATAGGTTAAGAAGATAATCAAATTTCTTCTGGGTGGGTATGGCAAGAGAAAATTTCTTCCACTAGTAGTGCTGGTATTGGTAACGTGGTTATTTTATGATGGTGGGGCTTATGGAGAGGACTTCGGGTGCAGAACCAAACATTGCTAAAGGACGAAGATTTCTCAATAAGAACCAACATGAAATGTCAGCCTTACCGATACCAGCCCTATTGGTGGTGGAAAGTGTCTCTTGCCAACCGAATAACACTAAGCTTCCTAACCTGTGGATACCCAAACTCACAAACGATGGCTGAGAACCAAAAACATATGTCTAATGAAGAATAGTCAGCCATCATCTCGTTGTTTTCACGAGAAGTCATACCGACCATTCTTTACACCACTTATTCTTATGCTGACAGTGGTAAAACCACCTGAGGTTACCGGTAGTATCTAGCGGGAAGGGGAGGGGAGTTAAGAGAAACATTTATTGACCCTCAATCCACCTGCCTTCTTTCCTACTGATTAAAATGTTTCCTTAGTAACACTTCATTCAACATGAACATGATAGTTCAGTTAGCAGTACAAGTGTTGTATTACTGGTGAGTCTGGAGTTCTGTCTGCAGGTTAATGAACAATTAGGTAGTGCTCACATTAGAAAGCCTGGTTAGGGGCAGTTAGTCAGTATTGCAGAGTGAATGGCGTTGAGACCATTGCAGATTGAATTGTATTAAGACCAATGGTCAATATGAAAAGAAAATATTAGCAGAGATTGAAGGTATGCAGTAAACCAGTACGGTACGTAACTGGATCTGCATAAATTCAGTTATTTCTCATTTTTGGTTCAGAAATATATGCATAAACTAGTGATATGACAAAATTATTTTATTGGAAACAATGCTTATATTAAGCTTACATTTAAAATTTGCATTGTGTCACTCATTAAAAGCAGATTAATTGTTTATCAGTTGGCCTGTTACGGTGAGAACTGAAACTATAACTATAACATAATACGAATGATGAGTCCTGATATAGTCAGTATATGGGAATGAGAGAACGATATATATCTAGTTTAGAGTTTTAAAACACAAACATCTGGTGATTAACTGATTATGAAATAGCTAATTAGTTAAAGCAGACAGCTTGTGTGTATGTGCACATGTTTTCACATATTATTTGGATATGTATACACAACTCGTAAGTAACTATGTATGTACAGAAATGTGTGTATGTTTGCATAGTTGTAATATTTTTTGCTCTATTTTGGGTCATGGTTAGTCATTTGAGCTGAAATGTTTGACATGATTGTGTATTGTGTGGCTGAGGTTATTAATTTTAAATTATTTTAATAGTGGTGGAGTTAAGTTAGCAACATTAGTTCATGCAGCTGATGAAATTGTTAAGATACCACAATAAATTGTGAAGCTGTTGAAATACCACAATAAAGTTTGTAAAAGTGCTAGATGTAAATACTGTAATTGCTTTGCCAGTCACACTTCAAATACCAAGTTCTTCAGGACTGAGTATTGGGCTGTTTCCTTTAGGTATGCTCTGGAGCTGAAGGAAAAAGTTATCTTGAACACAGAACAAAATGGAGCGGCAAAGATACAAGAAGACACTGAGAACCTAAAACAAGAATTTGAGAAGCTGATGACTGATGTTCATGAGCTCAGACAGAAACTGACTACCCGTGCATCACAACTGGAGGAACTTCAGAAGGTACAAATACATGCTTACTGTATTTTTGGCCATATAGTATTGAAATGTTTGTCGTGATTTAACTTCGTTACAGTGACCACATTCAACAATACTACCTAACTAAAACTATTTAATTACCCGTTTTTTTATTTTAATTACAAAAGTTTTTGAGTGAGATCAGTAGACATCTTTTTGGACACACTCTTTTTTTTTTTATTAGCCTTTGCCCGCATGGAATAATTTAGTGTAAACATCAACTCTGTTTAAAATATTGGTTAGTGGTTGTACTCTCTTTGTATGGCATATATGCCTTAACCTGTTTCAAACAAATACTTTATACCAAAATCAGTCTCTTCAAACCCATCGAGGCAAATTTAAGTAATATTGAGTACCTACATTCACTGAATATGTCTGGCAGCTGACTTTAACATATATATATATATATATATATATATTTCACAGCTTATCCTTACACCCTTTTTCCGCAGCAAGGCTTTGGGAGGTATTATTTTGATATGTAACAACAATATTGTAATCCAGATTTGATTCCGGCTGGTTCAGCCAGATTTTTCCAAGTTGGAGTTGTGCCTGGATGATGACACTGTGGGATCTCCAGTTTCCCCGCCCTTCACTCCAGGCATTGCTCAATATCCAGCCTATGTCGCCCCTTACCGGCTTTCAAGACCTTAGTTGTTCAGAGCATTCCAAATAACTCGACTGTCTCGTCGCAGTCTTCCAGCTGCCACTAATATGTGCTTATACAATAGCACAATCATAAAATCCTCAATTTGGTTTGTTGATATTTACATATGCTTCATTCTTATCAAAAATCATCTCGATATCTCAATGTCTTTAAAATATACAGATAATTAATTGGAAACACATTTTTTTAATGGCTTTCGAGGTAAAATTTCCAAAAATCTTGAAATTACTTTTTAAGTATTTATGTAAGCTTCATTTTGAAACAAAAGCCATTTCAATATTTCAACTGGTTTAGGAAATACGGATGATTCATTGCGAACACATTTTATTTTTTTAATGGCTTTTGAGTTGGAATTTCAAAAATCCTTAAAATACTTTTTAGATATTTACGTAAGGATCATTTTGAAGAAAAAATCACCTCAGTACCTCAACTGGTTTAAGAGGAATCAAGGATAGGATTGACGAAAAACACATTTTACTGCTTTTCACCCCCGTAATTTTCGAATTTCGCAAAATCGAAAAATTTACTTATATGCACTTGTTTGGCCAATATTTTGAAGTTGAATAACTAAATAAATATGTCTTTACAGGTTAATGAGATATCAGGGATTCTTTGAAAACACATCTCATCCCTTTTCAACCACTTAATTTTTGAATTTCAAAAAAATCCCTTCTTGGTGAGTGCCTACAGGTTAAGGGGCAGCTATTCTCAAAATGTCATGGTTCTAGGTCCAGTGGTTTGGGTTGTGCATTGACGAATGAGTGAGAACACTTTATTTTATATACATATATAGATGAGATATTGTGATTAGGTATTCCTTTCTTTAACTCTTTTGCTGTGGAATAAAATATTTTTAATTGTGCCATGATAGTGTAAAAAATTTAAAATTATTTTTAAGCGAGAAAATAATGTACCTATGGTTTACAGAGTAATTTAATTTGGTGTTCGACTAAAGTCGCATGTCGCAGTTTAGAAATATTTTGTATAGTTGACTATAGTCGAATGTCGCAGCGAAGGAGTTAACTTCTGCATGCGTTAGTCTGAGTTGTTAGCGCTCAAAATGAAAAATATATGTTTGTATTTATAACAAATACTGTAGTTTGTCATAATACTTATGCATTTTGATTATGTATTGTTGGTAATTTCATTTGGCCCCCAATTTTACAAAGTGCATTCCATTTTTTGAACATTGGTCTTGTAAAATCTGTACGCTTATCTTCTTTGAGGAGCCTCCTTAGATAAGCTGCGTTTGTGTGTGTGCGGCACGCAGTTCGCAGACGTATGTAATGCATTGTCGCCTCTCCGCAGAAGCTACTGAGCTGGCGTGCAGTGCCTTCCTTTTACCTATGGGACTTAAGCCGGTGACCACATTATTTTATGTGTGTGCAGCATAATTCAATGTCTAACGCTTGTTTCTATAGTTGTTTTTTTTTTAACCAGTTGTTATTTTTCCAGATATAATGATCTGAAAAACCCTTTTTATGCAACTTGAGGGGCCCGAAAATGATGTTTTGAATAAACGTTTTTGAAACTATAGTGACATAGTTTGAAGTGTGTGTTCTATTTGTAGATGTACAAATATAATGCATATTTATTTATTTTAATTATTTTTTTTTCTCTCAAAAAAGAATCACAACTTATACAAGACGTTTCAAGTGCTGGTAGGGAGGCTCCCTAA
The DNA here is from genome assembly GCA_003012365.1 of Medauroidea extradentata. NCBI lineage: Eukaryota > Metazoa > Arthropoda > Insecta > Phasmatodea > Phasmatidae > Medauroidea > Medauroidea extradentata. The sequence goes on from PNEQ01001188.1 coordinate 34,689, forward strand.
GATAGACACTGTAGTGTGGGACTCAGAAAAATATACATCTAAAATAATATGAATATAATAATGTGTTAAAGTTTTGCAGTTATTCAATTGTTTTTTCACTATCATTTAAATGGATTGCATATTCAATGTAACTAAGACATAATTCATCGACACTTAAAAAACTGATTATTGAATTAAACAATATTGTCACAAGTTGTTCCAGGCAAAGTGAGCACTTTTTTTGTACATATTGTCTAGAATATTATTAAAAAATGCATTTTGTTGTGTCCTCAGATGTTAACTAATAAGAATGTTTAAATCTTTTCTCTGTGTTTGTTATTTACGCTGCTGTGTTTATCTATATTGAAGTGGCGGGAAGATACGTGATTGAATGGGATTATAATAAACAGTTATTCAAAATGTTCACTTGACCTTGGGGGATGGGGGCACGGTTGACACAGTAGCAAGAGCACTTGCCTACCACCAGTGCGATCTGACCTTGATTCCCAACAGGCAATGGTCCCTAATTTCTGTGCATGTGGGAATCGTGCCAGACGATGTTGCTGGTCGGCAGTTTACCTTGTGGATCTACCTCTCTCACTCCGGTGATTTTTCCACCATAGGGTTCAGTTTCACGTCATTCTTCAGGGAGTGGCAGATGCCTACTGGCTCCTTGTCAGACAGTCTGTCTTCAGGGTCTAATACCCTGCCTTCGGTTAGTCCCTCCATACAAAATTTTTTTATTATTGTTACATAACCTTCAATAATTAATTTTTTGCAAGGTAAAATTGCAGTATTATTACATTTCACGTGGTCTTATTTTCAATATACTTGTGCTAGCAAGAATTTTTTCTTGTGTTAGGCTCACAAAGTGCTAGCAGACTGGCTGGAGGAAGTGGAGCAGAAGGTAGAGCCTGATGGAGCTGAGGAGTACCTGAACGATCTCAGCGAAAAGCGCGCTACACTTGAGAAGCTGCGTGCAGTGCAGCGAGACATCCTCGGTCACAGCGAGATAGTGGAACGGCTCATGTCACGACTGGCAGACAATCCCACAGTTCCGTCTGCTACCTTCCAGGCCACCATAGACAAGTACAAGCATCTGAAGTACCTGGTCACCAAGAACATTGCTGTGAGTTGACATTTACTGCTCTTAAAGATCTTACTTGTTACATCATTATGGTTCAATGAATTTTCTACTGCACATCATTCTATGGAAGTATTTAGCAATGTCTTCCAAACAAAATTTGATTTAGGAGCCATTAAGGATTGTCATCTTTCAGACGGAGGCAAAATTACTTTATATAGCCTAATATAACTAAAATAATGAACGTGGATGTTAAAAATAACACTAAAATTTCAGTACTCTTTGTATTACACCTTCAATAATATAAAATCACTAAAAGTAAAAATGATAAAAAAAAAATTTTTTTTTTCTTCTTTTAAATTTGAATTTATTGCTCTTCATTGCAATACAATTTTTTCACCTGCATTCCTCAGATTATTCTCTGCTTTTAGAAGTATCTGCTGTTGTGTTGCAGATATTGGCATGCGTTTTAACACACAAGTGCAATTGTGTAACTAGGCCTATATAAAAGAGATCTACTTCAAGGAATTACTGAAACTTTTTGCTCTGACAAACTTATTTCTTATAGTATAGCAGGTGTATTCAATCCTCAACCATCCACACATTTTATTTCTGCACAACTCATGTACAGAGGATTGGTATTCTCCCAAAATAAAGTTTTTTAATCCTTCTTAGTTTTCTAGCAACATTTTTTGCAGTAATGTAAGTTTTTGTTTGTGTCAGTATTACCATTAACTTGATTTATAGAAAAATTTAATATAATTTTCTCTTTCTTGATTAGTGCAAAATAGATATTAGTATGGTGCAGTTGTAACTAAAACTGGCAATAGAGATTGTCAGTTTATGTGTTGGTAGAGGAAGTGATTGTCAGAGTGGCTGTTGACAGACTCTAGAGGAACAAGTGCGGGAACATGAGCAGTACAAGCAGGCATACCTGGACGCCTCAGACTGGGTGCGTAAGACAAGGATAGAGATACAACAGTGCAGTGACTCTCACGGCGAGAAGGAGCAGACGGTTGACAAGGAGGCCAGAGTCAGTGCCATTACTGCTGAAATGCCTCAAGGTAGGTCATGTACTTAATGCTCTTTCTTAGGAACAACAGGAACATAACTGTTCTCAATATTGTATAATTTGGGACCTTGAAAATGTGTAAGACCATTTAATGTAGATAAATATTTGCCTTTTGTTGCAGAATTAATTTTTTTTCTGACTAAAACAAACTCTTTTGACACAATTAATTACAGGGTTATCTGCATAAAAAAATAAATAATAAAAAATTTGTTTCTATAAATTTTTGGGAAAAGCAGATACTAGTAACTAACCTAGTACATTTAAACGAAATATCTGAATAATTGTTTTAAATTACTTTTCTTTGTCTCAATTTGTTACAAAATAGCTGTCTGAACCTCCAGTTATTTAAAATTTTCAAAGTTTATTTTGCATGAAAATATTTGTTAAATTTTTTTGAGTAATCACTCTCTTCCTTTGTTTTTCTTAAAAATCTATTGCACAAAGAGTGTCTTATTTTTCAGCATTTTGACAATTAACTTATAACTTTTTTCATGACCTTAGGCTGAAGGTGTTACAGCTCTGCTATTCCTTGATTTCCTTGTCTGTAACCATGAGTATAGTCTGTACAGTGTAAGTTTGCCTGATTTTGACATTTTTCTTCTGAGAAATATCTGTGTAAACAGAATTCCACAGACCCAGTTTTTCCAAGACGTCAGGGTGGTTTGAAGTTCAACACTACAGAGCTGTTAGAAATATTTCTCAGAAGAGAAATGTCATAATCAGGCAAACTCACACTGTATAGATTATAGAAATATTGGAACAAGCCAGCATTTCAACACTCAACATACTGTGTGGCTGTGGTGGTAGGTGAGAAGCTGGTGGAGAGAACGGTGGCACTCAGCACCACCGTCATGAACACAACTGGAGCAGAGGGACAGGAATATCTGCGGCAAGAGACACAGCAACTGAATGCTGACTGGGAGGGGTTGTGCGTCATCCTCAAGGACACTCAGAAAGTCCTAGCTAAGTGCATCTCCTCTTGGAATGACTATGCAGACACTTCCGGCCGCATGAAGTCCTGGCTGGCATCCTTCCAGGTGAAGGTGGATGCAGAGCTTGCAGAGGATAAGAAAAGTCCTGATGACCTTCAGAGATGCAGGGTAAATCTTAGAATCAGTGTTTATATAATTATGATGTGTGATTTCCACCATAGGTGTTTATGCATTAAATAATACTTGTTTTCACTAATAATTTTTGTATAGTAAAATATAATGTCTACAGTATCAAAACTTTAAATTAACCAATGCTCTATCAAATACTTAAATTAAACCAATGCGCTACCAAAATAGTTTTGGAGAAGTTTGCTGTATTAAAATTTTGGTTTCTAAAAACTAAATACCGGTAATATAATTGTTTTTACAGTATTTATAATTTGTGTAGTTACTGCTCGTGTTGTAATTGAAACAATTTTTCTGGGAACCATAGTATTTATATTTACCAAACTTTCTGGTTTTTATATTTTGTGTTGTAGTTCCACTGGCATAACTTTCATTCTCAGCAAGTAGTATGTACTATGTTACTATACACTGTAGCACAAATTGTTGTTGATCTTTGTTAAGTACATAGTTCAGGTGTGCCCCAGACTATTTCGACCACAGACACTTTCATTCTTGACACTCCTCCTTCCACTATGGTAGCCGGGTAGGCAATTCAATAGTACCTTAGTCATAAAACAATGCACGTCACACAGTGTGGCTCCTATTCCAAAAATGTTTATTTCATTCTGAATTAAATTTTTTTCTATGTTGGCTTATACAAAAAATGTTTAAAAACAGTGTAAAAAAGAAAACCTTAATTTTTTTTACCAAACATTTGTTGTGAGTAGGTATTGTGGTGTTTGAAATTCTTTAGTTGACAGGTGTAGGCGAAACACTCCAGGTGTTACACCAATCTGTCACATGTTACTGCACCACCAACAAAGTTAGCAATTTACAATCCCATTGAAAATTGCTCGACTGTGGGAAATGTAATCATTCTATTTAAGGACTCTCATGGGACTGAAAAAAAATTTTTCCTTAAATTGAAAGAGTCTTTAAACTGACTGATTAAAGTATGTTTGGACTTTAGGAAACCAAAAAAAGTGAAAGAATCACTAAACTGGAAGACTTTAAACTGAGAGATCACTGTATTAGGTTTTTCCTTAGGTTTAGCCCACTGGGTCAGAGTGATAGTCATGAGAATATGGTTATTTTAAATGCTTGGATTCCAAAATCATGGTCATTTTCTCCTCAAATTGTATCTTTCTGTAGTAGTTGCAGAGAACGAATAGGGAGTCTACAGTTATCTGAGTTTTCACTCCAGTGTCTTGCAGTATCCTTTAAATTCATGAAAAAGAAAATTCAAAGAACCAAACAATTGTGGTGGCAAATTAAAAAAAAATTTCAGAAGTCAGTCCCTGTGAGTGTAACTACAGCCTTAAAAAGGTCCGTCCATCCCAGTGATGAAACTACCTAGCTCGAGTATCTCTCTGTTACTGAGGAGTGTAGATTGCCGCTAGGCCCAAGGTCCCAGCTTCAAACTTTCCCAACCAGGCATCTAGTTCAGAGCATCGCCAAATGTGGCATAGAATGTACTGACTGTTGCACACATTCCCATATACATATCTGTAACAATCCTCCTCACATATTTTCAGTGATGAGTCCAACAAATTTTATCTTCACTGAACAATGTATAACGTTTCTAAAACATCAATTACGTAAATACACTAGACCCTCGATTTTACGAATACTCACGGTTCCTCTCATCACATTCGTAAAATCGCTACCTTCGTAAATTCGATAGCGGCTTATTTTTGCCCCCTTCCCCCTTACCATAACAGAAAATTTTAAAATTGCATTTTTTCTGCAAAGTGTCTCTAGGCCCCGACTTCCGTAGCTTTTTGCGGGAAATTAATTAACATAATAATGTAAACATAAATTGATATCAGTAGCCAGACGTCACACTGTTGAGCGGTAGATATGACCGACCCTTGTACCCAAAAAATGAGAAAATCGAGATTTCGAGTGTCTTCTCTCGAGCGAATAGCCCGACTCCCGTAGCATTTAACGGAAAAATAAAGCAAGTGATAGTTTAAATATAAATTTATATCAATAGTCAGACGTCTTATGATCAAAATAACACCGCTAAACAATAGATATGACCAATCCTTTTCCTAAAAAAATGAGAAAATCGAGATTCCGAGTGTCTTCTCTCGAGCGAATAGACCGACTTCCGTAGCATTTAACGGAAAAATAACGCAAGTGATAGTTGAAATATAAATTTATATCAATAGGCAGACGTCTTACGATCAAAAGAACACCGCTAAACAATAGATATGATCGACCTTTGTCATAAAAAAAGAGAAAACCGAGCTGTTGGGTGCCTTCTCACGAGCGAATAGCCCGATTTGCGTAGCGTTTAAGGGAAAAAGAAAGTAGGCATTCCTACTAGTAAAATGCCATTGTAAATTATTCATCAAAGAAAGAAGGAATAAGCGGATGTATTTATTCATTGCGCAGTTTTATATAACTTAACGTAAAAACATTCCCTCGACGTTGTTGATGAATTATACGAGAACGTAGATACTAGGCCACCTTCCGTTATTCACTGATTTCACTGATATCACTGATAGTTCGCCAGTGTCCGTGAACAATAAGGGAACATCATCAGTAATCAGCAAAATATTTTCACTGTCAGTAAATAGATAATATCGGAACATTAAAATCAGTAAACATTGTGCAATGTACGTTGCCTAGCAACCACATCTCCGGCATATCTGTGATTTCTTTCTTGCGATAAACTGTCATCTTTATTTTGTTCGTTGTATAAATTGTATTTACTTTAATAATAAAGTTGGGTATATTTTTAGCATATTGATACATCCAGCACGACTTACGAGTGATACTGTTTTCTTCGTTTTTTCACGACGCAGCTTATACATTGTGTTTATTTAAGGTTTGGAAAGCTGTATCCATTATTTTAAATGCATAAACTAGGTACGATTCAAACTCTATTAAACATTATTTAGTCTTTGCAAACAAGGTACGATTCAATCTCTAAACATTATTTAGTCTTTGCAAACTGCACGACGAATGCTTCTGTAACTATAAACAGACGTTAAATAAACGTATATAAATTAATAGATACCCTCTTTTGCTCTTATATATTAAAAAAAGACTCATCCTATAATTAGATAACTTCAACTTTTGAATTTCCGCCAAAAATATTTGTTTACTGACAACACTGATGCTCTGAAGCGCCAGTAAAATCGGTAATCTCAGTAAACGGATGTAGCCTCGCACAGGGTATCGTCATCAACCGATCGTCAGTGACTATCAGTGCCGTCAGCAATTTCGGAACCATAGCTGACATTACTGAAAACACTGGCCAGTGAAATCAGTGAAAAACGGAAGGCGGCCCTAGTAGCATGCAGACCGGACAGATAGCGCAACTGTACGAACGTTCACAAGATGGATGATAGATAGCGGCACCGTAGCATATACCGACGTTGTTCCAAAAACGCCATTTTGTGACGTTCTTACCTAAAATCGTCGAGAATTACATGTATAAGTGATTGAAAATAATCACTTTCACAGTCAGTATATGTGGTAAAAATAAATTAGGAGTTCCGAGATTACGTAATACACGAACGTCTATTTATTTTCCAAGTTCGACATACCCGGAAACAAATGTTTCTACACTTGTTAAATAGGTAGCGCTATTATCGTGATCACTTGTGAAACGCACGTTTTACGACACGCGGTAACGCATTGTATAAGCAAATTATGCGCCAAGTTAATTGTTTTAAGTACATATGGTGTTAACGCAATAAAGAAAAATATCACGTTATTATTTATAGGGTTCGTGTAAAAAAGTAAACTCATTCGGCGCGAGACGAGAGAGAGAGATTAGACGTCGTGAAACAGCCGAGAAGGATGCTGTACTATAGTTAAATGAGCATATGCGCATGCGCGGGAACTTTGCATCTACAGTACGACCTCAATATAGATCCTAATACGTCGTATTGGAGACAGGCCGGCCGGCTTGGTACAGGCGCCGCCGGCACCGCGTGTTTTTCAAACTGTCACTGCCGCATTTTTTAATGGATTTTCGCTATTTTTGTTTTATTTTTAATATTGTGACTTACCAAGTAATAACTGCAACTCTACAATTCATATTTTAATGCCGTGAATTAGATACAGTATGTTTTATTCATTGTCAACGTAATTCCTTACAATTTTTTTGTCGTATAATTTTGTTATTTTTGAGGGTTCCTGAGATTGTATTCGTAGAATCGCTACCTTCGTTAAATCCAGGGTACGTAAAATCGGGGGTCTAGTGTACTGCTATTTATTAATACAAAAAAAGCTTTTGAACTTGTAAATTGAAACTTTCAATACCTACTGAAAAACTCAAAATAACCCACTTTGATCTTGTAAGGTGGTACAGTAGAATCCTGATTTTACGAGACCTCATGGTTATAATATTAACTTTGTAAAATCACTGTCTTATAAAATGGAGTACTTGTACCGTATTTACCCATGTGCCTCTGCACATTTTTTTCGCAAAAATTAAATTGAAAATTCGGGGTACGAATCATACACGGAAATCAAGGTTTTTGGATATATTGAGCCTGGAAAAGTTGGATTTATTTTACATTACAGACTGCTGGAGGGCTATATTATAATGTAAAAATAAGTGTGAAAGCATTTAATACATATTAGATTGTAGCTCGTAATCAGTAAATATGCAATTCCAACATTGCCGTCAGTCAAGGCAAAGGCAGCGGCTGTGCTGGGACGTGCTGAGCGGTGCCAAGCCAGCATGTACAGTACCTAGATCCTTTGTCTCACTCGTCCAGTCCGCTGAGTGGGCATCTAGCACACGGCGTGTGGCAGCACGGAGAACCAAGAGTGACATAGTGATTCATTGCTCCGCCAGAGCTCCATACAGTGTACTAGGTACCAACAGCTGCTGCGGGTGGTACATGGGTATTTATAGTAATTGAGGTTAGACCTCGCACTGCCCCGAGAATGACCTTGTAAAGTTGCTGCCTCGTAAAATCGAGTATTCGTAAAGTCAGAATTTTACTGTATAGCATTTACCGGTAACAATGCTACAGTACAAGGCTGAAACGTAACCTGCAGTATCCTGAAAATGCTCTGGAGCACAATTTGATCTACATGTGCAGAAAGCCTTCGTTGAGTGTTGCACGAAATGTCCAACAGATACAGTAATACAGTAGTTGTTAAAGCTCTCTGCAGCCCATAATACGGTTCATTGCTCACACCGTTGTGCTAAAGTGAGCCTGGACAAGTTATTTTGGCATAACAAATGGATATGATGGCAGGCGTATTTGTGTGTTTCCACAGGCATTGCTGCAGGAAGCCAGCCAGCAGAAGGTGCTGATGGAAGAGCTGAATGACCGCTGTGAGAGCCTGATGGAACTGAGTGCCTGTACGTGGGTGCGTGACCAAACTGTTCAGCTCCAAGCAGCGTACAGCAACCTCCTCACTACCTTGCAGGTTAGCAACAACATTTCCACAGTCTCTTCCTAAACTGTCTTCCTTCCACTAGCTTCATTGCACTGATTCAACTTGGTTGTTTGCTGCGGCTGTAAAATGTTTAAAATTCAATTGTATGTACATACCTATAAAGTTTTTAAGTGATGCATGCTTACAATGTGCATTGAAGTTATTAAGTTTATATGTAATGGATGTATACCAGTGTCAGCTTGTCAGTTTTTTACTAAGTTTTCCTTTTTAAAAATTTTACAAAATTTGGATTTTTTTAATGTTATATTTAGTAATTTAATCACTTGTACAATACAGTATATCAATTAGTAAAGTAACAAAGGAATTTGTGTGACATCTTTGCTATTAAAATATTTTTAATAAAGTGATCTTATATGTGGTCCTTGTTGATACATAATGACTTCAAGATCTTAAATAAACAAAATACTCAGTGTCTTTAATTACTGTCAGATGCAAATAACTGAGGTTGGATTAATAACCTTAAATTTGCCTTAGTGGAGTAGAATATGATCACCAATGTCAAACTTCTTGCTAGCTGAGGCCTTATTTTTTAGTCTGCAAATACAGTAGATTCATGTACGATATCACTGTGTGTGATCTGATGGTCATGCTCTTAACGTACAGGGCCTTGTACTGCGGGTGGAAAAAAATCTGTCAGACCACACAGAGTTCCTCAAAGCAAAAGAAGAATTCGACTCATGGCTGAAGAGAGCACACGGTACTGTGAAAGACTGCGAAGGCGTGAGTGATGAGGCAACTACCAAGGACAAGCTGGAAACCATCAGAGTGAGTTGACTGTAGTGCAGATATTAATCATTTGTAGTGTACTGTATGCATAATAAAAGTGTCGAAATATTGAGAAAATATTCTTACATATCAGTGCATGTGCACATACACTTGTGCACATAAACACTGTGTGTTGCCGGTGAAAAGAATTTGTGAATTACTTGATTTCAGTGCGCTGGAAAGGGTGTAAGATTTTTTCCATGACTTGTTTCATGCTTAGTATAATTTTTTTTATAAATTTAGCAGTATGTTAAAATGTCTATCCTGCAAATTTTTTGATTAACAGAAGTTAGTGTAATGTGCATGTTAGTCCACAATATTCACGTATGATGTGCGGTTTCTGTAGTGCAACTTGAATGTGGCAAGTTGTTAAGTTAGTGTATCTATAATATGCAGCCACTAATATTTACTGTATTTATGTGGTCTGTACATATTGTAGTATATTCTGCAGACTGCTGGAATGTCCATCAATTCTTCTTGTGTGTTGTACAGGATGTCCGCTTAAAACCTCAGTGATTTCAAGATGCAATGTAAAAAAACTGTTCGTCATAGAAACTTGTTGTCACGTGAAAACAACTCAAAAAATTTTCTCGTGAACTGTTTCTTAATGATTCCTTTTGATTTGTTTCAGGTGCTAAATACAGTAACTACCAGAAATTACTACACCACAAGAGAAAGCGCAATGCTTGTTGTGGTAGTATACAGAATCAAAATCACTCATTGCTGTCGAAAGACCAATGTGAATTTCAAAGAATGGCACCATGCGTTAAGACAATTATGACTTGGTATGACAGTTGGTGTTTTGCTCGAACCAATACTACATCTCAATAGCAAAAGCGTAGTGGAGCATTGCTTACACAATTTGAACTTTGTAAATGTACAAGCGAGGTTGTTTATGCAGCACCTTGTAAACTGTTGAATGAGCGATGTTTAACTCTTGTAATGCTTGATGAACTCACTTTAATGGGCTTCTTTGGAAGGCCTCTTTGATCTCATCTACCATTTCATCAGATGTGCATTTTCTGCCAGAACCTGACTGTAAGTTTACAGTCTCAGTGTCTATGAACTTATTATACCAAGCCTTTATCATGTTAACGTCTGGTGATTCCCTTTGAAATTCATGTTGTTAATTTATTTGGACAGCAGTGGGTGATTTTTTTACCTCATACTACACTACCCATTGCGCTCTCTTGAGGTGTAGTCATTTCCAGTAATTATTTAGCTCCTGGAACAAATCCAAAGGAATCGTTTAGAAAAAATACAGTGAAAACTTATTGAGTTGCTTTACGTGATGCCGCAAATTATATACTAATAGGTTAATAGGTTTTTAGGTTTTTATAAATTGTATTTTGCAATCTGGGAGGTTTCATGTGGACAAACTCTGTGTGTGTGTGTGTGTGTGTGTGTGTGTAAAAATTGTGTGTGTGTGTGTAAAAATTCACTTTTTTCATTTTCAATTGCTATTGACTGATTTCATAAACATGTAATCTTGTGAGTTCTATCTACCCAAACAAAATTTGAAAATGTTAGAGGCAATGAGACAATAAGATACTGCAATGTTATTTACTACTGCAGTATCCAGATGAGCATGTTTACTGACCATGAAGCATGGTAAGACTGTATAATATTTAACTAATAAAGAGTACTGTATAAGTTTATAGAAACACCAAAGTGATATCGTATTCTGTTTTAGTAGGTAATTTACAATATTATTACATGTAACATCATTAATACCTTTGAGTACTACCTATTTTTATTCACTAAGATTCAAGTTTCCACTCCACGTAGACAGATTCAGATGTTGAAAGAGTCACAGTAACTACCAGTAGGCAGTTGATTCATAAGTGTACAGAGTTTGTAATGCTGTGGTCAGTAACGATAAAAGTGTGAATGTACTTGAAATGCAGCACATGTATATATGAAATTTTTACGTGGCAGCTGGTGTCGACAAGGATGACAGAAGGCCAGCATCTGATGTCGCGCATGCAGGAGGTGTTTACGAAGGCTATCAATACAACGCCTGCGGAGCAGCAGGAGAGCCTGCGGGAAGACATGACATACCTGCACAACAGCTGGGACCAGCTCAACATGGACCTGAACTCTGTCATGACTCAGCTTAAGGTGGGTCACATTTATTTATTGCAACTAATATGGAAACTTTTGAACCCAGGAGGCCAGTGAGTCAACTTCAGTAGCTTAATATTTTTTTTGGTTGAATCCACTCTGATAATACTGTCTCAGCAATGACGTATCGAGCAATCAACACATGTGATTCTTATTTCCCAAATCTACGTATTTAATTTGTGATTAAGTCATGCTTACTCAAATCTAGAATGACCTTACTTTGATCAGAAAAAGTTAATTCCTCCAAAAGTTTCTGTCTCATTAATAAAATAGCAGTATTTTACCTGTACAATGTTGTGGTCTCTCACAGTTTTGCCCTTCAATCCTTTTGCTTCCTTCTGTCACCATGGACGTCGCACCCCCAGTGGGTGCTTAGGAATGGCATTCCTTCATTGCTGCTGAACCCTTGTGTTGCCTTTGTCGCCTCTCCTCTGGTCTTCGGGCCATGTTCTGAATTGCTGATGTAACACACTTATTCCCCATTGCCTGATCCTTTTTGGGGGACGACTATAATTTAGTGACAATGAATTTACTTGGATTTTTCCTCGGCTACTGTCTGGATTCCCCTCCAAAAAGAGCCATTCGGGGGAAAGTGGTGACAGCGGCGTTCTCACTGTTGGTGTCTGTTTCAACAGGCATCGGTAGCCAAACTCAATAGGCTCTCCTTGCCACAGTGGACATAAACCTGGAAAGTTGCAGCATGCAACCACACATACCCGATCAGGCTAGAATTGACCCACATGGAACTATAACTTAGTGAGGATTGAAACGCTCACCAAAGACCTTACCTGCAAAATCCAACCCATACTGGACCAGAGACAGGCAAGACGCAAAGCGGACCTGATGGGGCGACGGGACCAGCACTGCATCCAAAAACTTTGATGAGTCCGTCCCTGTCATCAGTAGTTCCATTGTTTTTTCCCCTGTTACTTCCTAAAAGTTGTCCCCGAAATGGTGAGGGTAATAACATGAGTTGTCAGGATGGAATTGGTTTGCTAACCTACCACGCAACATGGTGTACCGCTGGTTAGATTCAAGCAGGCCATTTATTCCAACAATGATACACCTCCATTGTCAGCCGTCCTTATGGTCATTGGCTTCTACCCGGCCCAAAGCGGGCTGTAAGCCCAAACTCAACCTTTTCTAACTTTCTGCTAGTTAATCGCAGGTCCATTCGCCTATACTATCTCAGAATCAGTTTTTGGTTCATATTCCAACTTACAATTATATACCTATGACTATGAGCAAGAACTATTATTTGAAGGAGGGTGTATTTTTTCTGACAAGCCCTTATATGCTGCCACATCAGCGTGTACTCTGTCTGTTTAATGGTACTCTGGCATGCATTAGTCAGTAAGTGAAACTTAGGATAATGATTGAACATGTCTCTCAAGGCATAGCCTCATACACCTGAAGCTGTAGTTCTATGGAAAAGGTGGTATGCATCGTGATATAACAGAGTTGACTAGAGGGATGGGTTGTGATTGGGGCCATGACCAAACACCACAGATAGCAGGATTAAGAATAATGTTACAGAAAACCAGCACAAATAAGGTAGGATCCTGGGAAGAGCTGTGCAAGAGATGCTACGGTCATTGGTTGGCTGCCCCGACTAATGAAAGGAGGTGATTGCGCTCCCAGAGGCCTGAGCACCCCTAATGGCTGTGATGCAAACATAGCAAGCATGTTTAATCATATTCGCCATGCCTAATAATACCAATGCCTTGACTCAGACAATATCCCCCAACACCAGAAAGAACCGCAGGGCAAACCCCACATATGAGGTTAGCCTCCCATAGCACCCCTTACTTCTTTCCAGCAAAAGGTAACTCCAGATTCTGTGATGTTAGCCAAGGTCAGAGGTGTAATTAGCGACTGAGCATTTCTAAGTCCCAGTGTAGTTAGCAACTGGCTCCGTGACCTGCATGGAAGGTGCTGCTTTTAATGTATTTTAACCACTCAGTGCTGCATGCCGCCATTACAAATGTGAACACCGAAGCCAGAGAGGATTGACTAACATTACTTCATTGCACATCTGACAGGCTGCAACAACACTTTAATGAATGTTTTACACACATACCTATTCATGTTGTAAGCTACAGTATATGTAAGTTTATTGGAACTAAATCTTGTTACCATTGTTGAATTTAAAAGCATTGCCTTTGCTTAAAAATATTTGATCAGAAATTTCATCATGATAATTTGTTTCCCTGATCAGAAAAAAAACAGTCTGGTAATTTCATTGAGGTTTTTTTGAGTGGATTATAGAGGAATGGGACAGATAAAAACAAAATTTCGATAGGTTTGTACAAGTACAGCCTACCTACAGAGTTGTACTTACATACATAAAATACAGATAGACTAAAAATTTTTTTGCACTGTAATTGTGTTTCACTCCTTGGGCTGGGTTTCTCAGAGAACCTTGCAGCTGTTATTCTGATAATTGATATCATCATAGTTTGCAGATGTATGTACGTATTGTTTGTGGTCACAGGCTGCAGCAAACCGTTGGGAAGATTATGAAGACAGCAAGACACGTCTTCAGCGCTGGATTTCGGACACTGAGAGAATACTTCAGGAGTCACCTGTCACAAAGGCCGAACTCGGGGAGATGAAGACCCTTGTGGAACGGTACAAGGTATGTTGTATGCCTTCTGACAGGTTTACGTCAGTTACTTTGGTTTTCTCAATAAACCTTTGAACTACTCTAGGATATATTGTTTTGACGTATAGGAAAATGCCAAGTTGTTTACCATCAATAGGTTCCACAAATTGAGTTATCTAATTTTATTAACTTTTTGCCAACCAACTGTACCTAAAGCACTAAATTTCCCCACATTCATGTATATGGAACAGTTAGTGTCAGTGATAGAGGGATTCATATGTGACTTGATTGTTTTGATAACTATAAAATGAGATAAACTGGTAGAGTTATCTTTAAGGAATTTCCAGTTGTCACGTAGACTGCAATTTACTAGTATGTTAGAAATTGAAAACATTCATTTTATGACTCCCTTGTGCTACATTACTGCTTTTTTCCATAACAATGTATTGTATGTTGCATTACTACTTTTGTCTTGTTTCATTGCTAGCAGTGTATGTGTACTACTACTTGTTTTTTCAGTGTCTTTTTGAATGTAAAACAGTTATCACAATTCTCTGCTTTTTTAAATTGTACCAGCCATACATAACTGTAACAACATACACATTTGAAATCACAACAATAATTTATTTACGTAACAACATTACATCATGTGACAGTCTACGTGGTCTTTACAGCATAACCAAGATGAGATCCAGGCCAAGAGAGGAGATCTAGACCACCTGTTGTCAGAGGCTGCAGAGCTGTCAGTGTGGGCAAGTCGGCCAGAAGTCCTGGAGGAAGCACAGAAACTCCAGTCACGGTGGGACCAGCTCGCTAGTGGCTGTGCTGCCCGCAAACACAATCTGGAGCTTGAGATACAGGTAATATTGCATGTGGAATGTGCTTTCTGTAGGGAGAAAACAATTTTAAGATACAGTTAGCTTTCAGTATGTGGCTTCTGTAGAATAGGTAACACTAAGCTATTTATCCGTTACCATATTTGATTCCCTGCATAAAGTGTTTTGATGCATGTTGCCACATCAGTGGTGTCGTATGGTATTAGATAGTTTAGGTTCTGATTGTGCAGACTGACTCAATTTCAGAGTACCAGGCAGAACAGTGCCCCGGAGATGTATAACCCACACCTAGTCTTGTTCAGGTGGTTTGGCGTGAGGTGTTATTATAAAGGGGTCAAGGGTAAAGGCAAGGGTGGTACAGTACTTCTCACTGCTGGTCAGTCATTTCTTCCTCCCCATCCAACATGGCCACTACTGAGAACACAAGTACCCTGGGTGACTATCCCACCAAGTGCCTTCCCAGACTAAAAGTGTTACTTACCATCAGTATAAAGTGCCTAGACAGCATGAAACTTCTGCAACTTGGGACTGATGAAATATCACTGCCTACTATTAGCACAGATGCAGCGCAGCACAGGTGCAGAGCAAGTTAAACTGATTTTCACTTGCACATCTAGTCACAGGTGAAATCAAAGAACTGCAGCAGATGCAAGGGGCTTGGCCTGTTTCATAGCGGCAATGTCATATTTTCATTTCAACATGCATGACCCAATAATTTTGTACGCATTTGAACCCACTAGGGTGCAATCTGATGCAATGCAGGTAAACATGTTTTTCGCCGCACCAATAATATATCATTGTTAAATTGGCCCTCTGATGTACAAGGATGCTGGAGGTGGATCTGCCAGCTGGTGTAACTCCCAAGTAACTTCCCTGCAGAGGGTTGTAACCACAGTTCAGTTCTTCAAATGATTCTTGTTAGGCTTTTCACTACCTCTGTAGGAACAGGGTGGATGGTAAAGCAACAATGTAATTAACTAAATAAAAGGAGAGAAACATTGTGTGAGATTGATGCCCCCCTTTATTGCCCAAGAACCTGTATGTGTGCAGCCGAACTTGTTCCCTAAAATCCATTTAAACTTCTTTGAGGACTTGGGTGGGTCCTCTCTCTGTCTGCGCTTATTTATGCAAGATGTATCAGAGGGCAAAAGGAGGGCAACAATGTTTTTCACCTCATGAACATTGGCTGCAACACCAACACTTGAGGACTCTCAACCACCCCCTCTATTTCCCTCTTTATAGGAGAGGCATAGGCTAAAGCTTGACAGCATATACATTTGTAATGATTTTACTTGTATGGGTCTTTTTAATGATTGTCTTGTAATTTTTTTCTAAGTAAAGTGGCTAAAGAGCGTTAAGTGACTTGATTCAATAATTTATGTTTATTGTACATTAACTAACACATGAATTAGTTTTTAGTTTGCAATGTAACAGGCAGAAATACAAGTATTTACAGTTGATACTTGTAAATAGGTACACACACACGAAGGGACGACACACATTTTTCCGCGGAAGCGCGGTTGCGACATTTCGCCAGTATTACACTGGCTTCCTCGGGCGGAAAGACATGGCACACTGCAATCCAGCAGCAGTGTGTGCTCTGTTACCTGTAAGCCTAGCGGCCGGAAGGCGAACTAAGCACGGCGGGAAATTCAAACATGGGGCAGTAATGTAGGTCTGGTTGTGATGGCTTGCAATGAATGTAAGGGGGAGCGAGTTATCTGATATTGTGGCCTGGAGGTTGTCTTGATTTTGTGATATGGTGGGCCAGTTCCCAGCGTCTGAGTTCTGAACTATTGTAAGAAGATGGCAAGGATTTCACAATTCTGGTGCTGTAGCAGGAATCAAAGTCTTTGTTGTGGGAAACTGCATGAGCTGCGACTGGCTATTCTTGTGGGCAGATGTTTCGCCCAGCTAGGGCTTGCTTTGTGTCAGCTCTGTGGCCATTCATTCTCTGTCTTAGAGTGTTGGTGGCTAGGCCTATTTACTCTGCATCACAGTGTTTACATTGGAGCTGGTATATCAGGTAAGCACAGTTGTAGCTACCTTGAATGGGATATGTGTGGTTTGTCAGTCTGCTGTTGAAGTGAGTAGATGGCTGATGAATGGTACAGGAACCACAGCAAGAACTGTTACAGGGGTAGGAGCCTCTGGGGTTAACTGTTTTGCTGGAGGTTGTAGTTGGTGGGAGTTTCGGACGGACTAGTTTGTTGCGGAGGTTGGGTGGTCGTTTGAAAACCAATCTGGGGTGCCTTGTAAACAAGTCTTGTGTCTGTGGTGAGGCAGCCAGGATTTTGTGCCCAGAGTTCAGTATGGTCTTGAGTTTATTTAAACCTTCATCGTAAGGAACAACCAGGGAATGTCTGAATTGGTGGTTTTGGTTTGTGTGTCTGTGTTAGTGACGGCGCGTTGGATCTGTTTGTGAACAACTGTTTATGAAGGCTCTGGCTATCTGGTCACATTGTTTGTTTAGGTCATTCTCGGTGGAGCATATGTGTTTTGCCCTTGTGGCAAGGCTGTAAGATAGTGACTTTTTCGTATTATAAGGGTGGTAGCTTTCGAAGTGCAGATACTGTAGGTTGTTGGTAGGTTTGGTGTGGACAGAGGTGTTGATGGTACCATTGTGGAGTGTTAGTTTGACATCCAGGAATATGGCATGTGTTTTTGAGTATGACCATGTAAACTTGAGTGGACTGGTTGAGTTGAGGCTATTTAGGAAGTCAGTAAGGCAGTTTTCTGTGGAGGTCCAGATCATGAAGATATAATCTATGCTAATTTTCTGTTGTGTACTAAAGTGCTCACAAAAAGTATTGTAAGTTCTTTCTTACACGTTGCATGACAACACAAATTTCTTAAACTAGTTGATGAAGAGCTACAAAGAATTTGTCTTCTTCTTCTTTTTTTAATAGGATATTTTGGTATATACTATGTCTCATGGCTATGTTGGTGAGTTTGCGTTGACTGTAGATGTGTGTATGAATGCAGGAGTACTCAGCATACCACCAGTCCCTCCAAGACACTGAGAAGTGGCTGCTGCAGATCTCGTTCCAGCTGATGGCACACAACTCCCTCTACATCACCAACAGAGAGCAAACACAGGAGCAGATTAAACAACACCAGGTTTGTGAATCCACCTGTAGTGGTAGTGTTAACACTCATCCCTCTGTCATGTATAGCTACACCATAAACTGTCTTGTCCTTCAGATCTACAAGCTCAAGTATCCCCTGAACACTTCACCATGTCTAACATAATTTCATATTCTGGATAGCTATAATGATGCATGTTCATGTTTTATTTTTTGCCATAACACTCAGTTGTCACACTGAAATTATTCTGTTCACCATGTTTACTTCGTATCTTTTTCTTCAGATCGGTTCCTAAGCAATTATACACAAAATATTTGGTAATAAAAAATGTTACACAGTGCGGTTTTTGGTACAGTTAATAATTCTGAAATAATTTTTTTGGCTAGGGTCACCTTAATTGATTCCAAGTGCACTGTTGAACCACATTTTCCGCAGTTAGTAATGTAATTTCAGACTTAACCAAGTGAAATTTCAGACAATTCAAAACAATCCACCACTTTTACATAGACTGTTTTCAGTGAACTAGACAAGTAAGTGCTTGATATTTTGTTAATACTGCTAATATTCTTTTTTAAAACTATAAATATATTGATAGTACTGTCTGATATATTACTTGGATTTGTGTATACATTCATAGAATTCCAAAACTGTATTATTATTTTGTGTTTATACTGACATGACTGTGAGCTTTGCGAAATTCATTTCCATTATGTACTTGTGAATTGTGTATTCGTTTTGGAACAGAAATAATGCCCAAATTTTTAAATTACACATTTATTTTATAAGAGTTAATGTTTTATGTAATTTGTATTAGTTCTGATAACAACATATCACTGACTATAAATTTTTTTATAGTTTATTATTGTAGTAAACTATTATATGTAGGTAGTTGTGTGCCATGGCAGTGAAGTGTAACATCATATGTTTGTTTCAGGCTCTGTTGGAAGATATTCAGAAGTACCAGTCTACATTAGATGACGTAAAGGCTAAGGGTCATGGACAGATAGAACGCTATCAAGCTACAACCCCAGACATAAAGGATACCATTGAGAAGCAGCTGCACAATGTCCAAGACAGCTACGACTCTCTCTTGCAAACTGCCCTCCAGATACAGGTTGGTGGCTGTAGCATAATGCTCTGGAATACCAATCAGATGTAATACCTTCTTTACATATAGTACTGTAATTTCTCAACTTATTGTAAAACTTATTAAGAGTACTGTGTACGGGTTTCAGATTTCTGCATTTGATGCGCGGGAACACCGGAGCGATAAGAGCCAGAGCACCACTATTGACGATAAGCACATGTTCTCTATTTGCAGTGTGCTAAACTGGCGTGCAGTGTTTCCGTAGAACTCATTTTCCTCTGGGATTTTAAGCGGTGACCCAAAAATTTAATTTTGCATATTATGAAGTAAAGACCAATGCACGCACCTTATTTTGCAATTTACGGATTCAGGTCGTATTTTCAGGGTTACAGCAGTCTAAAAAAGCAGTTTTTAGCCATTTTCAGAGGCCCCAAAATCTTGTTACTAACAAGCGTACTGAATTTTCAAAAAGTGGCATACGTAGTTTCAAGTGGGTGTTCTTTTCGTAGATAACAACAATAAGAATACGTTTGGCGGTTTCGCGTTAAAAAGTATTCGCATGACACTCCACAACACCGTCCAACGGCTAAGTACACTGTCCTCTTAAGGAAGAAATTATTGGAAACTACAAAATCTGTGGTAGTAATTTTTTTTACCATAATAATAAATAATGTACGTTGTAAATGGGACTAATGTGATGATACAGCCAGTTCCAGGGAGGATTGATTGTATGCAGATGTGTACTCTGTAGGTTGTGTGTCCAGTGCCCACAACATACTTCTCCCATGTCCAAGGTTTATCCAATCAACCAAGAATTAGTTAATACTTTATGTACGTGTTGCGAGCCAAGCTTACAAATAAACAGACGCCATCTTTTTTGCACTAGTCTCTTCCCACAATGGTGGACTGGTGCGCAATTCAAATTATGTTGCAAAGAAAAACGACACAAGTCACACAATTAGGTCTCTGTCCAAACAGTCCAAACACTTTATTTTCCATCATGTCTAGTATTTCTGCTATTATGTGTATTTTTTATTCAGTTATTCACACACACACGCATGTACAAATGTGTTATATCTTTACTTTACCAGTTTACTTTTTTCTGGTTCAGTCACTGCTGCAAGGTACGGCAGTCACGTAAATGAGACTAAGTTAAGTAACTAAATTAAGGGGCTATAGTAATGTAGTGGTCAGACCATTCATCTCTCACTGATGCAATCCATGTTTGGTTCTCAACCTTGTTAATCTGATTTTTGGATATTGTAACTCTCACGAATTCTGGGGTTCTACCCGCAAGTCATAGACGTAAGATATTGCAATATCCTTACTGTGATCGGCTCAGTGAAATAAGAGTTATCTCTTCATAAAGGCACTCTGCCCAGTAACCACTAAGCTTAACTGTAGATGTGCTCGTAAGGCACTGAAACAAAGTGGGGCAAAGCTTTTTTCGCGAAAATCAACAGTCCCTACTCATTGTAACTAACCTTATTGTTGATGTACAGACAAACAGTATTGCCAGTATAGTAACTGTATTTTGGCTCCATATTACAATTTTGCGTTACTCAACTGTTGAACTGGAAAATGACGGCAGAATTTCCACCATAACAATATGTATTTTTCTTCTTGTTCATATATCACATTTTGCTGCCATATTTGCACTTGTACAGCTGCACTGACTCTAGAACCATCACACATAAATTTGCTCTAGTTAAGTGTACGTCACCATTAAAGCATAAACATTCTAGCACTCTGTTAGTGCAGTTGGGATCTGGAATATGCAGCACTTGACTGATGCACACTCAGTGTAGTTGAGTGCAGTAACTGGAATATGCCATACGTAATTTTTTTAATGTGATGTGTTTTGAAAATACACACAATTACTGATATAACTTGAGCATCTACTGAAGAAAATAAGGTGTTCAGTAATATGTTTAAATACAGCTACAGGAATACACATGCTACTTCACATTGAACTTGTGGTACACTACTCAGTGTTTATGCTGTTTACTTATCTCAGTTTACATTATAATCTAGAGGCTCTTTACTTCTGTACTAAATTAGGCAGACTATAGAAATGTTCTTCACATATATTACAAAGTAGAACATATTGAATGACATATGATTGTGGAATGCTACTATTTTTAGTTACAGACAAAATTACATTTGTATTCCAAGCAGAACAATGTTACCTAGTGTTCGTGATGTTGTTAAGACAAGTCTTTTATTACAACCTAGAGATTGGGTGAAGCAATGTACAGCCTGTCATCATTTTAGTTGAGAATCTTGTATGAAGTTTTGGACGTACTAAGTGAAGATCTTTGCAAACACGAATCAAGTCTCTGAAGTGTTGTGGAGAGTACTGTTTCCAGTTATTAATTTTTTAAGTTTGTTACCCGGAGATTGTGAGAGTTGTCTGGTGATGATTTCAGAGTCGTCTCCAGGAATCATTAGCTAAGTTCCAAGAGTATGAGGACACCTTAGAGAGCATCATGAGGAACCTGGATGGCCTAGAGCCTCTGATCATCCAGGAAATAGAGATGCCTGTCTCCAGCATGAAGGCCACACAGCTACAGCTTGAGGTTGCAAGGGTAAGTTGGCTACTGCCCATTTTTCCAGCAACTAGTAAAACCTCTCTATAGCAACTCATATTATTACGACCATCTCTCTATAAGGACTGTATTCCTGGGGATCATAGGGATCAAGATAGGGATTTTTCTGTATTTATAACAACCTCTCTATAAAAACCCTGTTCTTGGAAACTGCGATGGATTATAATTGAGAGGTTTTACGTATTACAGAGCAAAATGGTTGAATGGTAAAACACAGGACACATGTTTAATTTATAGTTCTACCATTCTGGTTTTTGGTTTACCATGATTTTCCAAAATATATTCATGCAAGTTCTGCGAATGCTCTCTTTGTAAAACTTACTGCATTTAATGTATACGAAAATTAATGGTGTCATTGTTACATTTTGATAATGGGTCATACTGTCTTCTATTGCAATTCAAATTATTGTAAAATTTCTTCTCTGACACATAAATACTAAATATATTGTTTTAACAAACATTCTGATATTCGTGGCCGATCGATAGCAGATGATGCAGACTAAACTTTTCACATTCATCCATTGGTCAAATCTTGCAATAAGTAAGAGAATGTATTAATCAAAATATTAAAGATACATATGCATTGAGATATACAGTAAATCACACTCTTCCTGAATGTCTGAATTAATTTAGTGTTGGTTTATAATACATTTTTGCTGTAATTTTGTTTCCAGGATATATATACTGAGGTAATTTATTCTTCTATTTTCAAACATAGTGCATATACAGCATTACTAATTTAACCATTTACAGTCTCTGAAATACATATATGAGCAGTATAAATGTGTGTTAAAAGAGTCAGTACTAACCTACCACTACTCTTTTGTTTCAATTGGTTAATCTGTGAATCACACTAAAGACATGACTGATTTAACTTTCTCATCAGAAGTTTGCTTACCTTTTTTAAGAATTTAGTATATGGGGTCATCAAATTATGTATAATTTATGGACATTAAGTAAAGGTAACTTATCTAAATTTGACTTACCTTTGACATTGGATTTTTTTTTTACTTTCTACAAGAATAAATACATTTTCAGAACATTTTGAGAACTTCTGTACTTTATAAAAAAATATTGCATCAGGATTTGTCGATTATTTTGTTAGTCAAGTTAAATACGTATTTATTCTTTTCAAAATGGTTTAAAATTAATGGTAAGTTGAATCTTCAGCATTTGTAATCCTTGGTCTTAGCTGGTGTTATCTCTGTGTACCACAGGGACTGCACAATAAGCTTCAGTCAGAGAAGGCTCGCCTAGCAGTAGCTGTTCAAGCATGTGAGGCTGCTGCGTCATGTATCTCTCGTCCCAGCAGTCCCCAGGACGTGGTTACAATGCCAGCACCTGACAGAGAGCTTGTGGTTCGAGCTAGGCTTGAAGACCTCATCGACCAGGTATCACAGCTTCACTCCAAATGTATTGTATCTCTGCCTTTTGCCATTTCTGAGTAATTTTTTGATCAATTTTTTTTGTGCTTGTATCATTGGTATAGTACATGCTAGTTTTAAATAACAGTATTTTTTATTTTGCATACTTATTACAAAAAATATATATGTATTTTGTTTATTACTCTTTAGAAGCATTCTACAATGACACGTACGCAGATACGGATCACAATAATATAAGCGTAAGACCTTCCGTATAGCATTTATGATGGCACGGAAGCAGACACGGATACATATGAATTTACATAACAAAGCTGGCCAACTCCCACTCTCCCGTGTCTGTGCTTCCGTGTAGCCAATAGGATCGCAGATGTTTTCTACTACAGTTGTCATTCTGCATGTACACACATTCATTTACAAAAGTAGTATATTTCCGGTTGTGCCTGACTAATGTATTTGGTCTTGTTTGTGGAATTAAATTGATTATAATAATTTCGTGAGTTTGATTTTGGTGATCTCTTATGACGTCATTTCTAACATACCTTTGGTCAGTATAGTCTACGTTTCTGTGTATTGTGGAAAACACTCGGAGCAACAAAACGTGAATTGCTTACATTTTTTTAAAATTCGTATCTGTGATAGTATGCTTCCGTGTCATTGTAGAGTGCACCTTTCAGGTGGGCACAATTTTGCTTTGAGCAACAAAAAATGGTCTGATTGTAATCTAAGTTAAAATATAAAATAAAGCAAAAAATTTTCACTAATTTAACTCTGAGTAATGACACACATAAATTGTTTAATTTTATAATTTTCTGTTGAGGTATAAATTCATACATATGCCTTAACAAATACTGGTAAGATGAACTTTAAAGACAGTTTATTAGTTATCACCTTTATTTTCTGTTTTAGACATGTTTTCTGTACTTACAATATATGAGTAAATATTTCTCAATAATATGTAGGTAATTTACTTCAATTGCCTACAGTTTACTAAAACGTTTGATGTAAATAATGCCACAGTGGTTAATTTTCCATTAAAGTTTGCCTCTTTTTATTATTTGAATAATCTATCTAGCTTTTTTTTACTGTGTAATTTATTTCGTTTATTTTAAATACTGACCTCATAACTTAAATCATTAACTAAATTAAATTTGCTTGTTAGTGTGTTCCTTTTAGAAAGTAGTTTACTTTGTCTGTGGTGTGACAGTGCTGAAATGTTGCATGGCATTGTAATCTAGTTGCATGGTTTGCCTTGACTGCATGTGTGTGGTACTGTTGAACTGTGTAGCAGCATGATGAAGAACAGAAAGATGACTCTGAGCGTAGTGAGAAGCTAAAAATCCTTCTCGAGAATTTGGAGTCTCAAGGATACCTGTCACGTCTCAACACACTGACTGAGAAGGTAAAATAACTCCACTACACACACTGAATGTTTTGTACACCAACACATTTTGAATGTTTGGTTGTTAATTTTACCTGAATTTGATCTAGGTTGCATGTTTTTGTTTATAGAATTTTAAAAAACTAAAATAATTATAAAAAATTTTCATACTCATTCAAAAAAATTTATTGGGACATATGTAATAAATTCTTGTCCTACTTTTACTTCTGACAAAGTATATGATTTTGTAAACTATACTGTACTAAAAGTTGCAAAAATATTAACATTTTTAAAATCAAATGGTTCTTCTTAATTATACAGCATGGTGCATTACAAGAACTGTACCATTTTTAGGACCTAAGCATAACTTGATTTTATTTGCCAAACTGAAGAAATGTTGTTTATATACCTGAATTATTAATACATACCTGTGTACTGGCTGTGAAATAACTTTACTGCAACACACCAATTTTTCTCATGAAGTCATTTTGAAATCCACAAATGAGTAACACTTTATTAAACATTACAGATATACATATACAGTATAGGTTTAATACATTTTGAAACTCCTTGAAAATGTTATCTAGGTTCATGAAATTTCACATTAAATATTTGACGAAAATACACAAGAATTTGATATGTGGTTTCTCTGATGAATGATCACTATAGTTATACAGATAAAAAGTAAAATTCAGTAATATACCGGTGTTATATGTGATTGGTGTTGAATGGTGAATGGTGGGTGTCAATTGCAGGTGCAGGGCCGTCTATCAAACCTGTCGACTACCCTTGGGGAGCTGGAAGAGTTGCAGAAGCAGAGGGCTGCGCTTCAGCAGTGGGTCGTGGAACAACGAGCAGTGGTTCAAGAATGGCGCTCTCGGCCATCGAAGCTGCGACCTGAAGCAGCACGTGCAGAGCTGGCCGCTATGACAGAGCTGCTGGGAGGCATCGGAGAGAGGAGAATGAGACTTTTAACAGAATTGCCTGCTGTGGAGGAGGATGATGACCTTGAAGGACAGCTCAACTCCCTAGAAGCAGAGGTGAGGTTGCTGTCGTCAGTGTCCCATTCTTACGGTCATCAACTGTGAGTTTTATTATTTAGTATCAAATGGATAGATGTTTATAATAAAGTAATGGCTGTCTGTCATTTGGTTGATTTTCAAAAAATTTGTAATACTTACTTTTTCATCAAATGGAACTTTATGACTGTCATGGAGTAGCGTGGTAAAATTCCTTATGTGAAAAGTAAGTGTTTTGGTGAACAGCTGAGCCAGGTGCTGGAGAAGAAGCAAGGGGCACAGGCTGTGATTGAGGCATTCCGAGCCCAGGTGCAGGATGTGCATGGCTGGTTGGACTCCCTGATGAAGAGGATGGAGGCCTTGGACAAGGGCTGCGGGCTCGACTGCAGTCAGAAGCTGGCCACCATGGCTGATCTTTCAGAGGAGCTGAACCTGCAGGGCCCCAAGAGGGTCAGTGAAGTTAGGAAGCTGGCCAGTGACGTTATGGATATTGTCAGCAACTTGGATTCCCAGCAGGTTGAGGAGCAGGTAACCATTGCTGCATTTAAGTATGTATTTACTAAAGTTGCTTGGTTAACAAAGTTAGAGTAAAGTTTCGAACATGGCAGGGGCTGATTAAACCTTACTCATCTTAAAAGTGGTGATCACCTGGCACAGTAATGTAACTTTAACAATTACAGTATATTACTACAGATTAGTACCAGGCAAAAACATAGAATATTCAGATAGTGAAATTTTAATACACAATACTAGGAAAATATATATTTATAGTGTTTAGGAAATTATTTTATGTATCATTTGCAAAACATTTGTTAGGTTCTTTATCTTGCATAGGTGTGTGTGTGTCTATATATATATATATATATATATATATATATATATATATATATATATATATATATATATATATATATATATATATATATTTTTTTTTCCTTTCGTGTACTGGTTAAGTACAGTAAATTGAGATTATAGAACTTATGTATTGTAGTACACAGTCTCTCTGGCAAATCCTGATAATATATTAAATATAAAATAATTTCTGAAGCAGTGAAGGTGAGTAAGCAAAATACGTGTAGGCCCATTGGTATGGTTGTAAATATTGCTAGATTAAATGTGTATTGCATACATACATACATACATACATACATATATATATTTTTTTTCCTTTCATGTACTGGTTAAGTACAGTAAATTGAGATTATAGAACTTATGTATTGTAGTACACAGTATCTCTCTGGCAAATCCTGATAATATATTAAATATAAAATAATTTCTGAAGCAGTGAAGGTGAGTAAGCAAAATACGTGTAGGCCCATTGGTATGGTTGTAAATATGTATTGCTAGATAAAATGTGTATTGCTGAGTGGTTTGAAGAAGAAAAATATATTACACATATGTTAAGAATTATACGTGTAGCAGCAATATACACACACAGGAGGATAAATCTGAAATATTTATTTTCTGAGTTGGCTTGAGATAAAACAAAAATAAACTGTCCAGATGCATGTCCTACACACGTACCTATGTACTAAAAATGCACACTACTCTCTCACCCCAAAGCATAAACATATTTTTGGCAATATTCAATAGTATTCTTATGGTTTGTGGAATATTCTTACTTGTTGAAGTTACTGTAAAATATTAAAGCCTCGGCAAAACTCAGTACGTCAGTAAAGTGTAAGACATTAAATACTCATACCTCTGGGTATGAATTAACTGAAATTGGCAAAAATAAGTACATGTTCAAGATGGCTAGAGGCGGCACAGCCACAGATGTAACATTAGTTATTACAATAAGTCATCGCATAAAATGTTCAGTTAAGCACATTTCAAAGTAAAGAATAATTTAGTTGACACCGGAAAAAGGTTAATAAAATACAGTTTGTAAAATGTTTAGACAGCTTACGGAATCTCCCACGGTGTCTTGAGGCTCACTAATAAATTAATTAACTATCTGGTAATTGAAAAAATATAATGCCTCTTCTCAAATGGCAGTATTTACTTCATCTTAGACTATACACTCTCCCTTTGGTGTACTAATATTTAGGATGGCGGCAGATACGATCCCGGGCCTTCCGTGGTATCTGCCGTAGGTCTTCATCTTAAGAGAGTTCAGGGAGCAAGAAGGTAAATGCTTCAATGCGCTAATTTCAAAGAGCCCGCAAGGACTACGAAGTGTCAAACCTCAAAGCTTGTAGAAAGCAAATATTGCATAGCATGTACAGTTGTTCCATTACTCCACTTACCCGTAAAACCAGCACAGTAAAATCACAGAAAATATAAATTAACCTGATGAGAGAGATAGTAATGGATAAAATTACTAAAAACTAAAAATAGCAAACAAATAATTAGTTAATTAGCATATTAAATAGGGGCTGAAATTTCAATGTAAAAAAAAAAAAAAAAAAAACCATGCCACTTAATCAAAGTTCATCATCTTGCAGTGTCCAATTAGTAATAAATATTAGTTAAAATCTATATCACACTGCAATACTATTACTCCTACAGTATTTACTCTAAATCATTTAAAAAATAACTCATACAACAAATTGAAGAAAATTGTTTATAGACTTTGTTATGGGAATTGCTATAAATGCAGTTTTATTTACAGAATGGTTATACAGTAGATACCTCTAGTAAACAGTTATGACTGGTTCCTTTATTTTTTTATGTATTTTTCAAAAGTTAGTAAGTTATCTGAATGTTTTGGAGGAACAGTTTGGCATATATGTGTATGTTAATATCGGAGGTACTGTACTTACAATTTTTTTTAATGGTTATTTTTGTGTTGCCAGTAATAAATGTGCATTACTATGAGTCTCTTGCTCTACACTGTTTACAGCTGAAGTCTGTAGAAAGGCGGTACAATGATGTGGCAAAACGAGTGCAGCGCAGAAATCAAGTCTTGGAGCTGGCCCGTAAGGGTCTGGACGATACCCGGCAGGAGATAGGCCAAGCTCGAGACTGGGTTCGTGAGAAGAAAGCATACCTTGACGGTCAACCACCTCTTGGATTCGAGAGCAAAGCCACTGAAGAGAGGCTGCAATCTCTCAAGGTGAGTCTGGCATCCATCTGTTCAGTGTGACTACAGTTTAAATCTGTTTGCTGCTACATTGTGAAAGGAATCTCCTTCAGAAAGCTTCACAACAGCTATGTTTAGTATTCAAGACCAATAGTTTATAGAAATATTTGAAAGGTAACGTTTAAGTAACTGATTTACAGTTACTGGAAAATTTTAGGAGGTATGGACAAGTTTCTGTTATTTTTAACTTTGCTTCAGAATAGTATGTACCTATATAACTACGAATGCTTTAATCTCAAGATTGTTTATGTTGACAGTTGTTGCTGGTGAGAAGGTATTGCATCTGGTTGTGATTGTGTTGCAGGCCCTGCAGAAGGAGATGGATGGGAAGCAGGTGCTACAGGAGACACTGGAGAAACGAGTGGGCAGCATGCAGGCTGAGCTGGAGCCGGCCGAGCAGCAGCAACTAGAAGCGGCCCTGGCCAGCCTGCAAGCCGAGCATGCTGAGCTGGGCAGCCGCCTGCAGGCTGAGGTGGGTCATCTAGCCAGTGCTGTGGAAGCCAGGAAGAAGCTGGAGGGTGACCTGGAGTCTGCTCGAGCCTGGCTCAAGTCCAAGAAGCAGGAGGTGCAGCGGCTTAGTAGCTTCCTGCCCCTCCGCTCTGAAGCAGTTGAGCAGGAGATGCAGCAGTACAAGGTTTGTGTGTTCCTGCATTACAGCTCCCTCGTATACTGTTTAAAACAATTGATTAATGTTGCTTGTTTTTGTCTTTCATTGCACTTAAAGTGAAACCTTCTTAACTCATTAAAAAAATGTCAAATCAATAATAAACTTAATGCAGGCTTCTTTTTAAGTTGAGGAAGTATGAAATCATTTTTGCTCTAACTTCTTAAGAAGGTTTTAGTTTAGAGTGAGAGGAAAACTCATACTGTTTGTTAATTGTGCTGTTGTATTAGTTGAGAATTAATTTTTCAGAGTTCTAGTATTATAGATAAACTGATTATAGAATTTCATTTCAAACTATCTTAAGAATTTATTTTTAAATACCTCAATTGGTCTTCGAAAAATTAAATTATTTGGCTAAAGTGTTTTTCAGAAGTTTGTATTATACACATGAATTTTAAGATAAATTTTTTACTAACATCGTGTACACTTCAAGTAATGACATACGTTTTAGATTTATAAACTTGATTAGCTAGTGTGACGGGGCTTCCCTCTTTCTTTTCTCGTTGTTATTTAGATGTGTGGGAGGTTACGTCGTTCCTGTTCGGGACGGCAGAATGTAGTGGTGCTGATTCTTCTACGTATGTTGTTTGTTTGTTTATATGTTGGACGTAACTCTCCTCCGTTGCTATTACAAGTAGTTAGCCAGCAAAAAAAAAAACAAAAACACAGCGAGCTGATGTAGAGGCGGTGCCTATTATATTGATGCCCGGATAGCCGTGAGGTTAATCAGCTACAGATGAATAAATAAATAAAAATCATAATATCGGCATTTTCTTTCTTTTATTTAACCGTTCTTTTGACGCTGTTTAACAGACACAGGCAATTAACATTGCGAGTGCTCGCCCAGAAATAGTTGAGGTGACTTTTCTATCTACGGATTACGACTTGCCGTTTCCCTCCGTAGTAGTACTTGGTCCGGCACTTTATCTACCCTAATTCAGACTACGTGGTTAATAATACCTACTGCAGGTTACATTACTAGAAATACAAAGGCAGTATGCCAAAAAGAGAAACAAATAAAGACTGGTTTCTCCTAACGAATCCGTCCTCTAGGCTTCACAACCCCTCTGCCCCGTCCAACACGTCCTCTTCCTTCCGCCATGACGCCCCAACTAAACCACAAAAAACTTAGCCTGCCATCTTTCCGCGACCGAGTCCAAGCTCCGACATATCACGACTGCTACTGATTAACAAACTCAGACAAACAAAAACTTAGCCGGCCATCTCCCGGCGACCGGTCACGAGCTCCGATGTACGACGACTGCTGATTACATACTCAAATAAGAAACTTAGCCGGCCATCTCCAGGCGACCGGTCACGAGCTCCGATGAAACACAACTGAAACTGACAGATTACAAACAAGAAAAACTTAGCCGGCCATCTCCCGGCGACCGGTCACGAGCTCCGATGGATCACAACTCAACTTTCTGGGCGAACACACGGACTTACTCGGCCGAGCGGCGGAGGGATACATCAGGATCCAACTTGCCTAAAAAGCTGGTTAATTGACGTTTATAACCTAAATATTGTACGTAACATAGATACTGATAAATTTACAAAGCATTTTACTCCATACTACCAGCTAAATATTCATTAGTTTATTAATTGGGGATGTGCAGTGTCCTCAATCTGTCGCGGATCACCACCTTTTCAGTGTTGTTGCACATGATACTACCACCCACGTTGATCGAGAAACGCCCTGCAGAGTCCCCGCATTCCAGCAC
>PNEQ01001189.1:0-76216 GCA_003012365.1 Medauroidea extradentata
ATAGTTAACGAAAAATTAGTTACTATGTTTGTACGTATGTTTGTGTGTATGTGTAATCACATATGTACACGCGCTCACACCTACTCACACACACACACACACACACACACACACATATATATATATATATATATATATATATATATATATATATATATATATATATATATATATATGTGTGTGTGTGTGTGTGTGTGTGCGTGTAGAAAGCTTTAACGAGAACAGATACGACAGATATGTTTCATAGTTTGCTTTGCTTTAAAATTCTTTATGTCGTGATAGCCAATATTTTCAAGACAAGAAATTATGTGGTTTCAACCAATAAGACAATTAACAAACAGTTCGTTAGTTACACAATTATCTACAACCATGGTATATGCTGTCTTGAAAAAAAGTTAGCCGACATTGTGAAACCCATTTATAAAAAAATTGTGAGTAAAATATTCTGATATCTGCTCTCTTGTTTAGACTTCAAAAATAATTATCGCAATATTGGTAGAAGTAGGGGATAATGGCCTTAAAAAGAGTGGGCGGTAGATAAATAAATTCTAAAAATATAATTTTAAATCAATGCATTTTTAAAAATCAGTATGAAAAACTACAAAACAACAAACTTAGATAATGATATTAGCCCATTTTAACAGAGAACATTCACCCAAAATTATGCATTAGTTAACCTTTATCTGTTCCGCCCCAATTAAGTATTAGATATTTCGGCGTCAAAAATTGTTCTTCAGTAAAACGTTACTTGAGAAACATTTTTGCTCAGATTTTTAGCGCTGAATTATGTTCCATGCCCTCTTAAATCTGCAATTGCTTGCACGTAACCCGTACCAATACCACAAAGAATGATGTAATTATCTCGCCTACCTCGGGTTCCGAACAATGCAGTCGGAGGTATAGTTCTGGGTCTTCCTACGATCAACAGCGAATGGCTTCGGATGAAGCTCGTAGCTGACGCGTGATCGATACCCGCGAATCGTAGTTTACATAAAATGGATCGCAAATGTTGAAGCAATACAATAATTTTCTGTAACTTGTCTGTCTTCGCGGGAAGTTGCAGACACTGCAGCACTTGCCTCGAGAGCGTGGCCTACACCTGCGTGCAAACACGATATATCCTACCAGCCAATCACGTGCGAGCAATCGGTCGCACCTCGCTTTATCCCTTGAGCGTGAGACAACCATTCATTCCTCATGAATTAGAGCCCGCTAATTTTCGCGAAAAGAATTTTGCAGCACTTTGTTTCAGTGCCTTACGTGCGCACCGGCATCTCTGCTATGTGGTCAGTGATTGGATGCCGTAACACCCAGCGTGTGGAGGTTAAACCCGCAAATCACAGACGTGATATGTGACAGTTATCCGTGTACTGATTGGCACAGTCAAATGAATAACGACTCTGCACAAAAACACTCTGTCAATAGCCATGAAGTTGAACTGCAGGTGTACACGTAAGACACTGAAACAAAGTGGGGCAAAAATCTTTTCGCGAAAACTACCGGCTCTACTCATGATAGAAACTTAAACCATGTACTATTAATGAGAGTGGCTTAGTTTTTATAAAATTCAGTATTATTTTCATTTAAACTAACAAGGTAATATAAAATATCGCCTCGCTTTGTGTGCGAGAGTTCTCTGACCTAGTTCCTGTTCTTGAAAATACTTTTCCTTCTCAGTCGTGTGCCTTGACTGGCCAAAGTTCTAATCTTTTCAAAATATTCCTAGCGGAAACTATTAAAGACAATTGATAATACGTCATCGTAGCCTTATAACGTGATGAATCATATTTCAACCATCACAATGTCGGGTTGTGAAAACATGCTTTGCTTATTACAAATTGATTTTCATGCAGGAAATAAAGCAGTACCTACTCAATAAATCGAAAATGTTTACACCAGAATTAGCCCTACGTTTACCATTTCGTTGAAACGGGCATTCGAAACCTTAGTGTCACAGAAATACGGTAGGTTTACTATACACCCCGGTACACCAAATTACGTAAACTCTGATTATTTTATCTAGACAACTTACTAAACTAGAATAACAAAGAAATTTAAATATAATCCATACAACTGTAACGCCTTGCACACACAATTTAACTTTCACTACCTTTAATGTTAATGTAGCCGCTCTTATGTCCAAGTAAATAAATCCTAGCCGCTCTTATATTACAGGTCATTCGGCACACGACAGGGAATATTTAATTAATTGACTTAAGTTATTAAACTGTTGTTTTCCTATGAAATTGCAGTAATTTTAAATATTTTTAGACCTTAGTCGTTACTCTCCCTTCTAAAAGTTGACAATCACGATGTACTTTAATAAATCACGGGTCTAGTAAATTCACGTTGGGTCGTAAATAAAAAATTAACTGAGATTCAAAGAACATATTTTAGTCCGCAGTGTGGTTCACGGACGTTTTATCGTAGGTCAGCTTTTCATACAATCGTCATGTAAGTCGCACTTACAGGTATAAAAAGATTAGTTAGTTAATTATTTTTATATTGCTATGCAACACAATGTAATTTCAAAAGTAAGTTTTACCAAACGAATCGTTCTGTATGTTTATCAAAACACTCTTACTGGTAGGTACGTTAAATAATAAAAAAAAAAAAAAACGTAATTTGGTCTGTAAAGATAATTAATTGAATCACACAGAGAAGTTACGTTTTTTAAACAGTTTCTGGATTTAAAGCAAAATTACTTTAATTCCTTCCTTTTTAAAAAGACAGAACACGAAACTTGTTTTGGTTTTTGAGCGGACAACCGCATACACCGCTTGCAGCTAGTGAGAATAACGCAACGATAATTTGTTTTATGTATTATTGAATGTTCTAAAAATGACGCACGAGTGAAACTTTAAAATTCACGAATGGCTTGTTAATGTAGTTATTTAAATTTATTTGTTTTTCTAAATTCTCATTTCACTGCGACTTTATGTCTTTGACAGGAGTGTCGGTGAAAGAGATATGAATTTGTGTGAATATATTTGGCCTTTTCACGTCAAAGTGATGGGTGTAGTATACATAAAGGTCACTCCAGAAAGTTTTCGACTCTGTCGACGACGGTAGAGAAATGCGCTGGTCTGGAAAAACGCCGGAGGCAGAATAACGTGAAGCGTCGAGAAACATGTTAGGTACATCCTTTTATATTTCTTTCTCGATTTCTGCCACCATACACCCTTTTATATCGCGAGCTCTCTCGGTCTGGTATAAAGTCACGCACATCAATCAGGCGCGTTTTTTTTTCAGTCGGATGAAGTACACTCCCTTCAACCATACAAGAGTTCCTTACATCCCACCACGGTTTTTTACCTCTTTATAAAAGAATTTCCTTTGAGCAAAAAAAAAAAGATACGTTAAGTAACTCTTGTCTGGTCTTGTGTGTGTGTTTGTGTGTGTTTATATGTGTGTTTAAGTGTGTATGTGTGTGCAGCTGCAGCTGTATTACCGATCAAAATACTGTCACGCGAGTAACTCAATTACAACGCAACATTCAACACGTTCACGCGGGTAAAATTCAGTTGTCTGTTTACTAAGCTCCTTTGTTTTGCAAATGTGGTTTTCTAGCGCCACAGAATATTTTTCCTTTATGCTCTACAGAAACAATAAAATGGCAATTGTGCCTTTGACTGGGCCGTTCAGAAATAAAAGTTTTTAATAGCGTGATTATTTTCAGTTCAGATCCCTTCCAAGAGTACAAAATAAAAAATTGTTCACAAAAACGTAGCAATAGTATAAGTTTACATGATCGTAAAAGTCTGGCAATCCGCGAATTTGATTCACGAACACTACAATGAAATATACAGGTTTTGTAAATATTTTATTCGGATAATATCCTGCTTAACCAGCGTAATAATCAAGACGCAAAAAAAACTAATTAATTATTAATATTAAGTTATAATTCAGTTATTGTGTGCTTATATTAGAACATTTGATTGTGTTTAGTTCAAAACTGCAATAACAGTAAAATACATATCATAGAAAAATGCGATAACGTATGAATAAACACGTGCTTTTACATGTAAATAGATAGTGCTCAATGCCTACGTAGCTTTGAAGTACCTGATTAAAATTTACGCCAGTGTGGTCGGAGCACAAATTCTTTGACACACTTGGCCGCAGTTGGCTCAGTGGCTAGAACACTCGCCTCCCATCAAGGTGATCTGGGTTCAATTTCCAGCGGGGCCTGACCCCGGATTTTCACATGTGGAAGTCGTACCGGACGATGCTGCTGGTCAACGGGTTTTCTCGGAGATCTCTCATATCCCCCACCACTTCATTCAGCCGCTGCTACATACACCATGTCACCCCTCACCAGCGTTAAGGACCTAGATGCAAGTGCTAACCAAAATCTCTTCACTTCAATTTATATCTTTGACACACTCTGATTAACTAATGACTAAGTAACACGCAGCCCGCAGTAGAGAGCATTACAAAAGTTTCGCATCTCTTTGCAGGTCAAATAGTTATAAAAATTATATATTTTCTGGGCCTGCATGAGTGTTAACTTTGGTATCATATATATCAATTGTTTTGAAAAAAAAAAAAACTGCTCCTTATTTTTCGTGTGTGACCAAAGAAATAAAAGATCAACTCGATACCATTTTGAAAATAGGAACATGATTCAGACAAAATGTTAAAAGTTAAGTAACTTTACTACGTTTTATCAAATGTATACTATGTTTGATTATATTTTTTTAACGGTTTTCTCAGATATCCTGTGCAAGCAAAAATGTTCTAAAGGTCACCGTATACATGTCATGAACGAAATTTTTTAAATTTAAGTAACCTAACGTAGTACTAATAATTTACCAAGTTGGATGTAGTTATTCACGAATTGTTCCTCAGATATCAAGAGGAATCGCAAATATTTTAAAGACCACGTTTTTAAAATATTAGCCCAGCGTGAGCTAAATACATAATAGTTTATGTACCTTACTAAGAACTGTTTGTGTATAATATTGCTGAATTTAAGACAAATATTTCCCTTAGATAAGTCACGTCAGCTAATTATTTAAAAATGCCACCATTTTAAAAGTGTGAACATGGCAAGAACATAATGAGCAAAATAGAAGTGACTAAACTAAGGACTATCTGTCTACCGATTGTTATTAAATTCTTATAATGATTCCTTAGATATCTAGTGTGATGATACATTTTTAACAGCCGCCAATTTAAGATAATGGACACGATATTAACAAAATAAACAAACGCCCGGTCACCTAACTAAGTGCGATAAAATTCGGTCAAAGTGTTTAAATGTTTTTAAGGACACACAGACACACGCAAACACACCAGCACACATACAGGCACACAAACACACAGACGGGAAGGTGATCTCTTTAACCAAATTTTCCCCCAGAAAATAAGATAAGATTGTACACGCAAATTGTGTAAAAATACAACTTCAGTTAGTAACGTTTTCCTTGAAATTCGTTGAAATAAGTTTGCTGTGCAAATTTTTGCCCTCTAATGGTCATCGCGCAAAATTTGTTATCGGTTTAGATACTAGAACTCTAATGTTGGGATTACTACAATTCTAATAAGACAAAAACTATAAAATTAAGTTCTCGGTTTATGGCATATGATCTGCAAATCCGGTTCCTGTATTCTCGCTGTCATGTGTGTTAACTGGTAATAAATACATGCACAAATAAAGTACATCAGTGGTCAAGCAGCAAGACGTTATGCAACAGTTCATATTGTATTACGTCCGTAGTCGTCGCAGTGTAACATTTTAAAAATATACCCTACGAATACGGCAGTTCTACAATTTTCAAAAATTAACTCGCATAAATTTACATTTACACAAATATTATGAAAGGTTTTCTTCCATCAAACAATTTTTAACGTATAAAATATTATTTTTAACTTGTGTTAGTGTAATGGCTACAAAAGTATTAAATAATGAGGAATCTACTGACAATGGAGTACAACTGTTAAGAATATTTATTAAAGTTAATTTAAGTAACAACTTTGTGTGCCAAAGAGAAAAGCTACACAGGTCAAAAGTTGGGGCATAGTTATGTAAATATACTTGGATTTCTGCTGACTGAGATCACTTAGACAGCCATTTTCTAAGATAGAATAATGTGCATCTCTCTTACCAACCCTTACTCTGACATATTCGTCTGCACTCACTGAGTGACGAATGTGTTTCCGGCATACTGCTTGCCAATATGGGCATAAGTCTTGCTAGTGGCACCAAATTTTTAGCAAGTGCACTTTATTGCAGGATAGTGTCACAAAATTGCTGGCCAGAGCCGCTATATAGCTGGCCAGTGTCACCATATTGCTGGCCAGTGCCGCCATATTTATGGTCAGTGCCTTCACACTGCTGGTCAATGTCACAGTAATTAGAGATGATGGTATATTGCGCGAATGTATTGTGCCAAAATACCCTTGTAAACGCTGTAGTTTCTTGCAACATATATGATTCGGTGATATACTTTGACACACCGTAACTGTCCGTAGACGCATCAAATATTGTAATAGCTGGATACTTATTCGCTAAGACAAATAGGTAAACAGCTTCAAGTACAAGCTAAAACCAGTAATCTTCTGGTAAGCTGAAGGTGTGTTGGAATCTAGCAAACAGTCAAGTTTTCCTGCGATAAACCATCTCTAACTATAATGCTTGCCAGTGCCACCATATATTTATGGTCAGTTTCGCCACACTACTGGCCAGCGCCGCCTTATTTCTGGCCAGTGTCGCCATATTACCAACCAGTGCCGCCATATTATAGTCAGTGCCGCCATATTATGGTCAGTACCTCCACACTGCTGCGCAGAGCGGTGATATTTCTGGCCAGAGCCGTCATATTACTGGCCACTGTCGCCATATTACGGTCAGTGCCTCCACACTGCTGGACAGAGCAGTAATATTTATTTCTGATCAGTATCGCCATGTGTACGGTGTTGCCATCTCATGGACAGAGCCGTCATATTACTAATAAGTACCGGCATATTTCTGACCAGTGCCACCATATTACGAGCCAGTAACACCATATTCCTGGCTACTACTGCCATATTCTGTCATATATCTGGTCAGTGCAACCGTACTTAAGGCGAGTTTCTAAATACTGCTAGCTAGTGCAACTATGTTTTTGCGCAATCAGTACTACCATATTATAGTCTCCTGACAGTACGCTCCTGCCTAGTACAACCACACTGCTGGCCAGTTTCACGTTATTGCAAGTCATTGCCACCATTTTGCTTACCAGTGCTGCCATACAGAAAATCACCATATTGCTGGCCGCTTATGACTCTAGTTTGCTACACGTCGGATTTATATATGTACGATTGGGTTACCGCGTACAAGGCGAGGATTAAAATTTGATATGTCTAGGCAGTGAGAAAGAACTCTTTTTGCTCAAGACCAGCATTTCTCTGCATAAAGGGAGTGTACATAAATTATAACTAAGCTAATGAGAGGAAGGGTCAAATATAGCTCCGCTATTTTATACTTTTTTCGTAATTCATTACCCAAAATGTAATAAACCAGAATATTGCTAAAAATTTGCCAGATTTTTTACTTCATTATTAATACTAATTAGAAAGTGAACGAAACTTAAAATACAGTCAATTATTTTTAATCTTTCTTAAGAGAATGTGGCTCAGTAACCTCGATAAACATTTTCTAACCTCTATAATGTTACACTGCACTTTAAAACAGCTGTCATGTATTACGTTGAGCGCCCTCTTAATATTCTGCAGTCTGAGGTACTATATTCTACTGCCACAACCTCGAGAGATAACAACTTTGATGACTGATGAACCTGGCTCGATTCACTGTTCATGATGTATTAGAGCTAAAGTCATAGTCTAAAAGCTGACGGTTTTTTACGGATATAAATACTGTCACATGAACAACGTTTTGTGTTTATACAAAATATTTCTGACCTGAGTATATAGAAGAGTTCTCCAGGTTGTTCCCCACTGTAACATATTGTTTATAATGTAAGTACATGCAGACAAAAATGTTACTGTAAACCAATAAGAGCAATAACCAGTAAAACTACATACGAAGCAGTCATGTTTTTACAGTACTCGTGTTTGAATATTGTTAATCTTATTCGCTCACCTAGTTTATCTATATTCTAAACTACATTTTGTCCGTGCATGATTTAATTTACGAAAAATCGAATGTATTTCTTACTCTATATTGCAACAACACTTCTTCCAGAGCGGTTTCCTGACATGATTTGGTCAAACATTTTCTAACGATTTTCCACTGGTAACCACCTGATAAACGTTTTGTATTCGGAAAATTAAGCATGCATTAGACAGTTAGCCAGTCAGTTGAATGTTTTTGTTTGCAGAAATCATCTGTCACAAAGAAAAAAGTTATAAACAGAAATGCTAACACGTCTTTAAAATTGTAACATTTTTACGCAAAGACAGCCTATCCTTGGTTAGTATAAACTGCCAGTGTTATCCAACCAAGTTAACGTGGTTTTTGTTTCTTAGACATCCATCACATTTAGAATTTACATGTCGTGACCAATATGCTGTGATCCAGATGCTGAAGTAACTTATAAGACCAGTATTGTACCTCTATTCATATTCATTGGCATTCTTGTAATGAAAAGTAACCCCTTTTCAGGTAAGTATCGCACTTCGTGTAAAAATTTTGCTCTTAGCACATTCATAAACGAATTACGCAGGTTCCTCCACTACTACTATAAATATTATTTCTGCAATACAATAATATAACTTACCATCTATATGCTTTAAACACAAATGAAGATAAAATATGTAAAAAGTTACGCTTGGTGTTAGTTACTTCCGCGCAGGAAAATTGCTAGTGTGGTAAGTAAGGTCAGGGGCCTTCTACAAAAAAGAATTTTTCACGGACACTGCTCGGACTGTCAAAGTATTTAAAGTTCCGAAATTCCGTATTACTACAGCTTATGACATTTGCAGAGCGAAGAGTATGTTCATTATTCTTAATTAATCGTATAGGTAAAACAACTTGAAATTATATGTTATTTTAATAAACCGTAAACAATTCTGCGGGAGATAGGAGACGATGCGAAAAAATGTATCAAACAAAAAAAAAAGGCCGAATCGGGTCGTTAATTTGATCATAGTTATTTGCGAAAAATGCATAACAAAAGTATTTTTGCAAACACTGCAAATATACCGAAAAATAAACAGTGCTATAGCATATTCACCATTCCAGAAACTATGATTTATGTCAGAAAAATAAACACGCTTGTTCTAAAGTACAATCCTGAAGACCGAATAAATACACAGATATAGATTACCGTATTTAATACTACCACTTGAGTTGCATTATTGATGTACCAATATATAATTAAAAATATTATAAATTTAGAAATTAACTATTTACACAATATCCTAATATTTAAAGTTATAATGAAGCTAATAATGGTAGATTTTACTCATTAATCGATTAGTATTTTAACCGCGTAACTATTCCTTGCGGTTCATTAGATCTTAAGCAATGATTTTCTTTTATTTAGCATGCCTTCCCTTTGAGTTTCCTCACGCTTGTCTACGTTATTCCAATTAATTTTAATTATTTACATGTCAATGTTGATAATTCGTCACAAGTGACAGAACTTCAGAACCAGGTGATACTAATTTAGTACATTGTTTTCTCCTACACCGTGCCTAACATGGCGTATATTTCCATCGCAAATGTGACTGCTATCTATTTGCGTTTAAGTGAGAGCGCGTGAAGCACATGCACGTGATCGAAGGCGAGGTCTGTCAATGAAAACACGCAGTGTTCACGTGATTGCAGCTTGTAATCAGGGGTGTCCGGAATGCTCGCCACGTGTAGTGGCAGACAGGTATTGAGCGTATAAGACCATGCACGAATTGGTGGTATTTGGCGAGTATGAACACATACAGTCGTGGGAACCTATGAGTGTGAATGAATTAGGTATGAAGAACCCCGAGAAATCTCTTCGAACAGCGACATCATTCAGCACGATACACAATGCATAAATCCGGGCATAAAATCCTATTTCTCAGGTAGACTACATACCATACCAATGTTCTATGAATAAATTAAAAATAATCGACACTAATATTGACACATATATTGTAACTTTTCTATTCATGAACGTTAACAATAACATGTGAAACGACAAGCAGAACAATATAAAGTAACGCAATTATTATTTAATAATTAATGTATACAGGGAATTAAAATGAAAGCTTCATATTGCATATCGCAGTATAAAAATATAGTATTAAGCAGTGGATGTGCGTTAACATTACAAAGCCCTCGTTATTATCAAACCATCTGTATTGCGGAACTGACAGTGTTATGAAATCCATAAAGTAACTTTTTAAATACATTCATTACCCATTAACGATATTTATATCATACTTTTAACAAAACCGTCACATACTATATATAGACACTAACCATTTTATAGACATTATGCGAAGTTAAGATGTGACTGATCTCATTCTTGTTGTACGCGTTGTAGATATAATTACTATACCGAAAAAGCAGTGTATGTATCACGAACTATGATGGATAAGTGAATAAACAGTACATAACAGCCCTGGTTGGGCGTGCATGAGTTTACTTACGTTCGACACTATTATAAAACAATACGAACACTCGCTTGACCAGTCACCTATTTAACTCTCGTCACACTACAGCAGCGCGCGCTGGTTAGTAGCTTGTACACCCCTTACCGCTTATACTAGTATCGTGCACTCTTGTTTACAAACTATAACTCTCACGTCTCGGCGAATGAACTATAGTAATGCCATTATTTAGTATCTTACGGTATCGCCCAGAAAGTTTATGGAACGTTTCCGTTCATACTGATGATATTTGTATTCATGGGGAGCCTTGCTTATTGAAGCACGAACAACCTAATTGTCCGCGTCACACTGAGTGCAGTAACCTCAATAACTTTGTGCTCGTAATTGTAATTTCCTCTTAGTGCAGAATATGTGGATAAAGCCAAAATAAACTCTCGTGGGCTCTAAATAACCGTAGAAAAATTCAATTCACTGCCGA
This sequence comes from Medauroidea extradentata, assembly GCA_003012365.1. NCBI lineage: Eukaryota > Metazoa > Arthropoda > Insecta > Phasmatodea > Phasmatidae > Medauroidea > Medauroidea extradentata. The sequence goes on from PNEQ01001189.1 coordinate 11,018, forward strand.
AAAAGCCGATGACATTCATTTGTATTACAGTATACTTATTTATACCAAATGCTTCACCTAAGCCTGCATATTGTGAAATTATGCAGATGTGTAATACTATTGTAATGATTGCAGAGATTCCTCAAAAGGTAAGATTACTTGTAGCTATATATACACCCTTCGATCATTACAATCGAAAATTTCGTCATAATAGCTGTTTGGCTTTCACGAAAATGTCTAAAACTTTTCTCAGAAATCTAAACTTTTAAAATATTGTAAAGTCCTCTCGTGTACTACAATATGCTTAGTCTCTTACAATCACATGCGATTCTTACATCAAGAGCAGATTCTGTTATCTATTTCAGAATAACAAATAAGGATTCCGAAATTAGTCCAAATATAAGTTTTGCTACCTACATTTTTTAAAATACTTTTCTCCTTTTTGCTCCTTTGATATAAATACATAAATTTCCCACGATCTGGAAACCCTCCCAGTATCTGGTACAGTGCTTGTGGCTTTGGAATTTTGTAAAGTGTTCGAACCACTTACCACCGCGTTACATTTCCCCTCATATGTCATCCGTTACTTTATTAGAGTGACATTTTCGTTTGCGTTCGCGGAGTACAGAGAGCGTATTGCGAGAAGCTAGCTGTCTTGTCTGCTTGCTCTTCGCTATCCATTCTCTTAAGGAAAAAATTCAAAGTTTATTTTCAAAAAAAAAAAACATACGTGGGTTCTTCTTTCATGTAACGTTCTAAAAAGCCTTGCGAAACGAAACTGTATGCTTGCAGCTTTTATTAGAGTACCTGCCACTTCAACCGAGAAAGTATTTTTGGCGTTTCGGAACATCTTTCCTTTCGAAACCGTGCTGAAATCAGACAAGCGTGAACAGGCAATAATTGAATTCCGACATAACCGGGCGTTATTCAGCCTTCTCTGCACGACGTCCGGTACTCTCAAAGAGAATTTTTTTTATTTGTTATCCGCGAGCGCGCTTGCATCCGTGCATGCACGTTATTGCAGACTCCCAAGGGGTTTGTCCGCGAGCCTGGAAGAGTATTTATTCACAGGAATAGGTGAGAGCAGAACCGGATGTTCGCTATCCAGTCAGAACTGATATGCAATTTCCACAACATACTAGTTCAAAACGGGAATTTTAGCCAAATATACAGTTTATTTAGTTAATTTATTTCGACGATTTACTTGTCCTGGAACAGCACGAGGTCTTGTTAGTGGTGCACGGTGGAAAGGGGTAGGAGTACGCGAGGACCTGTTCCTGAATTCGAAAAAAAAAAAAAAACCACTGAAAACTGAAGTCTGGACGTCCGCAGCCAGGGGACGAGTGTTTTATCACAAGAGACCTGAAAAATTCGCGTTTTCTTTTGGACCCAGCAACCGTAAATTCGTACTACTTTCGCAGTTGTTCCGTGACTTATTTGACACCTCTTGGAAGTCGCTTAGTCAATAGTATTTTTTTATTTTTGCATTTGTATATTTTCCACATACTGATTACAGTACTTTACATAAATACTTTTTATAGAATGGAAGACATCACACTCACATAAGCAAATCTTGTGTTTCAGTACAACTAGACAAATTATTTTCTATAGCTGCTGTAAATTATGTTAAAAAAATTATCATCTAGTATAACTTAATTAAATTTAACAGAAGCAACTAAATTCAGGTACGTATCACAGTGACATCGAGCAGCCCGTGTGCAGATAATGTCTGCTTGTATACAAATATGTTCTTGGAGGCCATCCTACAGGTCAGTGAACCCACGAATTTTTCCGGTCTTTTTTATCTTTTATTTCTAACTAGAGCTATTTCAGGTCCGCTTTGTTTAAACAGTTAAATGCTCAGCTACACCCGACTGAGAGGTCGAGTGTTTTACCATTAATTTCCAACAAGGGACAGCTCTTTCAAGTCCGCTTTGTTTAAACAGTGTAATGCTCAGCTACACCCGACTGAGAGGTCGAGTGTTTTACCACTAATTTTCAACTAGGGACAGCTCTTTCAAGTCCACTTTGTTTAAACTGTTTAATGCTCAGCTACACCCTACTGAGAGGTCGAGCGTTTTACCATTAATTTCCAACTAGGGACAGCTCTTTCAAGTCCGCTTTGTTTAAACTGTTTAATGCTCAGCTACACCCGACTGAGAGGTCGAGTGTTTTACCACTAATTTTCAACTAGGGACAGCTCTTTCAAGTCCACTTTGTTTAAACAGTTAAATGCTCAGCTACACCCGACTGAGAGGTCGAGCGTTTTACCATTAATTTCCAACTAGGGACAGCTCTTTCAAGTCCGCTTTGTTTAAACTGTTTAATGCTCAACTACACCCGACTGAGAGGTCGAATGTTTTACCACTAATTTTCAACTAGGGACAGCTCTTTCAAGTCCGCTTTGTTTAAACTGTTTAATGCTCAACTACACCCGACTGAGAGGTCGAATGTTTTACCACTAATTTCCAACTAGGGACAGCTCTTTCAAGTCCGCTTTGTTTAAACTGTTTAATGCTCAACTACACCCGACTGAGAGGTCGAATGTTTTACCACTAACTTCCAACTAGGGACAGCTCTTTCATGTCCGCTTTGTTTAAACTGTTCAATGCTCACCTACACCCGACTGAGAGGTCGAATGTTTTACCACTAATTTCCAACTAGGGACAGCACCTTCAAGTCCGCTTTGTTTAAACTGTTTAATGCTCAGCTACTAAAATGTTTGCTTTCTCACTTACAAAGATAATTTCAAGTCCGCTTTGTTTAAACAGTTAAATGCTCAGCTACACCCGACTGAGAGGTCGAATGTTTTACCACTAATTTCCAACTACAGCACTTTCAAGTCCGCTTTGTTTAAACAGTTTAATGCTCAGCTACTAAAGTGTTTGCTTTCTCACTTACGTAGATGATTGTTCCAGGTGCGACTAGCCTGGGTCGTTTGAAGGTATTTATCTGCCGTAACTGTAATAACATTACGTAAGGATGTTGACTAATAATTATTTCAAAATAGACATACAAAGTGAAGTAAAACTCTTTTTTTTTAAATGTTGACATTATTATAGACAATAATACCATGTCAAAGGGTATACAGCTTAAGAGATAGTGTCTCGTCCGTCCCATATTTTCAAATAACCGTGACATTACATAATCCAAATGGGCAAGATAAGCGAAACCTTAAAACTATTACTCACATAATTTTTTTTATTCGCTGGAGGTAGAAGAATGGGAAAATGTGTGATGTTTTAAACGAGAATCATTAAGAAATCACGATCAGCAGCTTCGCATAAATATAATTCGCGTGACATGCTATTCGCGGATTCCTAATGAGGTTATCAGATAGTATAAAACAGACACAATTTATGCTAAGGCTGAAAACACAGGAAATCTACAGACATATTTCCCTTCTTGTGCGGGTCCGTTAAACGGAATGGACTCAGAAATATGAAGTGATCAGATTCATAGTGAGGTAAGTCAAGAAATTTTAAAAACATTGTTTGAATTTATGTAATACACGTTTGTCACAATAGTATACCGTAAAAATATTTTACTATTAGATAAATTTAGTTACAATATTTGAGAATTGAAATAATGGACTTAAGTTTGTATCTGATTACAAATGCCTTTTCTAGCAAACCTGTCGCAACTGATTTACACCACTATGATTCTCAGCACTCCATACATAATCCAGCCAATGATATTTGTGTGAAAAACAGGTTTACGGATAGTAACTACTTAACACACCGGGTGATAAAGAGTCATTTCGTTACATATGGTGCAGTGCATGTTAATATTTGTCCATAAAGGCTGCTTCACATTTCACAGATTAATCACTAATGCATAGTTCTGTGTCTGGCATCCAACCAAGAATACAATTAGAAACTCGTAGCGTGTTCACTGAGATATACATAGGTTATATTTCCCCTTCCGCCCCGTCGCTTGTACTGCGCGCGTCACGTCTAGGACTGTGTAATCAATCTCCTGTATGCTCTGCAACAATGTATCTTTCACCACCGAACGACGCAATAATACGTTCGCCGCACCCATTGCGTTAAAAGAACAAAAACCTTAACTACAAATATCCGCATTGAGAAGCAGTAGCGGCATATAAGTGCACAAGTTCACGTGCACACCCAGTTTTCTGTGAAACGCTTTTGTAAAACATTTAAAACATTCTTGTGTGTTTTGTAGCGCCAGTACAGTTTTAAATGTTCGTCTAACCGATCACAAATGCACTGAGTTTTCATCCTGTAAAGCTGCGATGTTGCAATACCGTGCTGTGCACGACAGAGCTGTGCTCTTCTCTCGGCCTCTCTTTTTGGCCCCTGCGCATGCGCACGATAAAATGACATCACCTCTTATAGAAGATTTAACACTGAAGAAGTGCACAGGTCGGACTGTGCTCATGCCTGTTGATCGCGGAAACGGTTATTTCTTTCACCTTTTTGTGGCAGCAGCTACTGGCGCAGCAAGTGTTACTTCCCCGCAACTATACAACACTTCGCTAGACGTCAGCAGTTTAGCCTTTTCCAGGACAAACCAACGTTCTAAGCAAAAATGTGACACGAGCCTTGAGCAAAACTGGAGAGGAGACGCTGTGGTTTTAAATGTAAAACGATGTCTATAATACAGAGTGCAGTTAATGAATGTATATTATCACAGAGACAATTATTACATATTGAACCCTAGATATGAAATTTTACTCAATAACCTTACTAGAAAATAATATTTTTAAGTCAGACGTTACGAATAAAGAAAACATTAACTATCATTTAATTGCAGAATGTGATAACCTTGCAATTAAATTTAAACTAGGTAGAAAATTATACGTAGGCTAATTACTTGAAATATGGCCGGAAATTAATTAAAGGGAAGTGAGAAACAACTTTCAGTGCTAGTAATGAAATTTTAACCCACATTCTCTACCATGAAAAGTTGAGTAAAACAACAGGAAATTTAGTGCGTAGGATCAATTAGTAACTGTTTTTAATTTTAACATTTCTTTCTTAATTATTTTTCGAAACAATGTGTGAACACCCATTATCTGACTTCACCGGCCGCAACTGTTGAGAAGTAAAACTATTGTTCTTTTACGCGTGGGTGACAGTTGTGGTCCCTTTCAGTAGCGAGGAGGTGAGAAGGATTTATGTCCATTTAACAAGGAGAGCAGATGAGGATGCAGTAAGGTGAAAGGACAGAACAACATGCGTGCCCGAGCCAAGATTCGAACCAGGGCCCCTAGCACTGTAGATCGGCACCTAACCGACTACGGTCTTTCAGTAGCAAAGCGGGACTGTGTTCCAATGGCAGCGGTGCGTAGCCATGACTATACACAACTCGGAGTCATCTGTGGATCAATTACAATAGCAAAGGTTGAAAAACACTCACTTGCCAGTAGACTGCAAGACGAGAAGAACTAATTCATTAATAATCCGACTTCAGTCTCCGCAATTAACGTCCATTGGTTGGTTCTAGCAAATGCGTTAATGTCACGTGCTCAGAGTGTATAATCGGATATAATACCTCTTTCCTTACAACAGGGCCCTTATTCGTCATTGGCCCGTTATAGGTGTGTCATGAAGCTCCAGATGGTATATAATCAATAGGAACAGGATGGTTTAGAGAAAAGAATTTTGCATCCCTTTGTTTCATGGCTTTGCATGCACATCTGCAGCTCTATTTGATGGTTATTGACTGTATGTATTTTTATATAGGCATAGTCGGTTTAATTTGACTGTGCCAATGAGAACAACGTTACTGCGACAACTAGAGCCAGGGGCCGCGGTGGCCGAATGGTAAGACCATTCGCCGCCTACCAAGGCGATCCGGGCTCGATTCCCGACGGGGTGCCAGACGATGCCACTTGTCGGAGGGTTTTCTCGGGGATCTTCCGTTTCCCACGCCCTTTCATTCTGGTAACTGCTCACCTCAAATTACCCCTCACCAGCGCTAAAGACATCGATGTTGAGCACTGAAGAAAATTTTTCACTCACTCACAACTAGAGCCAGTGAATTTTAGTGAAAATAATTTTTTCACCGCCTTGTTTTATTGCCTTACGCTCACAGCTGCAGTTCTGCTTTAGAGTCAGCGATTGTATGTTTTTAACTCCCAGCGTCTTGGAGTTATATTCGCAAATCATAGTCGTGTGGTGTCGCAGTTACCTCATTCTCGCAGCTACTGTCAAATGAGCAACGCCTCTGCAAAAGCATTCTCTACCAACAACATTTAAGAAGAGCTGCAAATATGCACGTAAGTCATTGAAACAAGATGGAGCAAAATTATTTTCGCCAAAAATCATCGGCTCTTAGTGACACCACAGGTCTGCCATTTGCGGATAGAACCCTGAGACTCTAGTAATTACAAGATCACTGACCACGAGATAGAGCTGCATGTGTGCATGCAGAAATCTTTTCACGAACACTTCCTGTCTCTAGTAATTACGGTTGCATGGCTTTACATTTATAAACAGCGTGTCGCAGTTAGGAAGAAACAATCCCGCACTAGAAGCACAGAGGGTACGACGGTTGACGCAGGGGCTACACAGGACGCTCAGTTCCAACAAAGGCGAGCAAGCAGGGTTCGAATCCCGGCAAGGTCGTCCCAGATTTGCGCATTTAGGAGTCGTACCGGACGGTGTCGCTGGTTGGAGGGTTTTCTCGGGGATCTTTCGTTTCCCCCACTATTCGTTTTGGGGCAGCTCGCCGTTTTTGTAAACCACACTGCAGAATACTTCCTTTAAGCGTAGAGGAACTGTCACATGCTTAGCAATTATTATCTGAGTCAAGCTCACAGGCAAAGAATATCAAGTGCACGATACAAGTGTAGCTGATATGTAGGGACCCCGTGGCTTCAAGTTTTAGTTTACTTCTAAGCTTAATAGTGTTTGGTATATAATTTAGCACTGAAAGCATCAGCTTAGAATTGTAGGTTTCTCGAAGCCAATTTGCAAAATAATAAAAAAAAACAGCAATCACAGACAATAGTTTTTGCCAATTTTTCTGAGCAAAACTTTTTCTCGAGTAACGTAAATTTGAAGTACAATCTCTGACGCCAATCCAGTACAATGAATTGCGGTGCAAGATATCACACTTAACAAATGCATCATCATGGCAAAATATTTGCTCATAAAATTCGCAAATATAATTACCAAGAATGGCTTTCCATATCGACTTTCAAAAAGGTGTAGATCTCAATTGATGAATGCAGCTCTTGTTTTATCTGATCTTGTTTTATCTACCACGCCCTTTCAAGGTGACCGCCTACCAGACCGCCAAGCAGTGTTACAAAATCACTCTAAACTGCTCAGCGTGCGTAACGTCTACTTAGGAACAGTTTTGAAAGAACTTCACACACGTGTACACCTATTTTAGATCATCCGTGTATCTTAAAATATACTTTACGCTACAGAAAAACGTGAAAATGTGGGGCGCAGAATCTTCCCAAAAGTACAGGCATGTACAACATAATTGTTAGTAATACGTCAGATTATTATGCGGTCACAACTGACTGTCTCATAGAGGCAAATTGACGGCGAGAAGATTGTAGGCCAGTCCAATAAGGCTAGTGTGAGGCGTAGTGCGCGTGCTGTGTCGTCCTTACCGCTTTCCGGCTTCTAGACCTCAAACGTGCAGGAATTCGTTCACCCAGGCGGTCTCCTTATCTACCAACAATTCTACGTGTCTTCAAAGTTGTGTGATTGGGAAGCAGTTGATGCAGCACGCCCAGGAGGAGTGGTTGTGACTAAGTTGTGACAGGCTTCCAATGGGAGTGGTAGCCAATTAAATAACAGCTAGTTCTCTAGTGTGTATGTGCCTGTAATGTCGAGTGTACAGAAGATCAATTACACCGTAAAAAAGCAGGGCGACGGACGGCCGTGTCTTCGCTAATTTGCTGCGTATCAACACAGAAGAATGGCGTGGTTTAGCCTTTGATTTAAACGTACCTGGTTGGTTACTAGCTGCAAATTTATCTAGGCTTGTAAAAAATATCTGGCTGCGAACTGGATAGTATTTCTCACTGGCCAAGTTATTGTCGTGTATCTCCTTCAATTACTTGGTACTGTGGAATACAAATCACCTCTTTTCTAGGAAAATTCTGCAACACGCACTATGCAGCATACACATCACCTGGTAAAATTAGCATAATACGGTAAACAACTATTCTATTTTACTACACTATGTCTCTATTTTGTTCGAAACTAATAACACCTAATCATACTAATATAATAAATGTGAAAATGTGTGTTTTTTATTTGCCCTTGCACGTACAGTCGGAACTATGTACCGTCATCAATTTTACATAGAGATAGTTTATGGGCCGGAGAATGACATAGGTTACTGGTAATCCCGAAAAAATTCACCGTTTAGGAAAGTCGTGTAAATCGAAGTACCCAAATAATTTTGTGAAAAAAGTTCATTTTCCAAAACGTTTATGAAACGGACATGAATGTCCGTTAGCAAAATTTTACACTGTTTTGCACTTCTCAGATTATTTTTTCAAAACATTATTTTACTATACTAAAAACCCCGTGAACGCAGTCGCTGGTACTAGCTATTTTAACAACAAATAAATTATTAAATAAACTGTGTAATGTGTTCACTGCATTTCTTGTGTTGTTTACCATTGTTGCTGCACTGAGTATTTGTGTTTGATTGACAACACCACTATTTTTAGAACCGCTTGAGCGAAGCCTGTTAAAACAAGCGTAAAATTATGTAATTATACTATAACATGCACCAGCTCCTTCACAGCATATACCGAGTGAGGTGGCGCAAAGATCACGTTTAACTCTCTTTCGGGGGACCCGGGTTTAATCTCGGGTTCAGCTATCCTGTATTATGTTATTCATGGTTTCCCGAAATCGAATGGTCGGATGGTTCTTAAACAAAGACCGTAGCCGACTATTCTCCTAGTTACTGTCATTGTGCGAAACTTATAAGCCTCCAAGTCATGTTTGGTAAAGTATAACTGTTGAGTTACACCTAACTTAACAATTAAAAGACAAGTTAACACCAAGTATCTGTCTATAAATGTTGCCCGAAATTGTCCGTATCGCGTAAATCGGTCATAAATTCCAGACATCTAAATTCGCAAAATTTCTACTTGCATACTGTAATTTTGTTAGCTTGTATATTTAAATTTATTACGTTAAATTGTGTAAGTATTTGTTAATTTGCTAAAATGATTTTTAAACTCAATTTAAAAACCAAACAATGGTTTAGGACTAAAGTATTGGAACTGTCCTTATTTTTGTGGATTATGGAGATGCTGAAAACTGTATCAATAAATGCGTATTGTGCTTGTTTGTATAAATAATTTCATGCTTAAGTAATAAACGCCTTAAAAGTTTTTGTGCATTTTATCGAAGTCGAAATGATATACAGAGAAAGGCATACCCGTACATAGAAAGATTCGAGTAGGAGAGATAGAAAGAAGTAGTTTATTCAGTATTTGCAAGTGAATATAAATTGAAAATTTAATTTTATGTTCTCTGAGGGGATGCGTGAAAGCGATCAATAAAGTGAGCAAAATGCAGCGCAAAGATTGACTAATGAATTTCTGTGAACATAGAAGTAAAACCACAGGATAAAATTACCCTATACTTGTGTCAGGGCACGTGGAATGGCGATATTTGAGTTAAATGAATGCACGCCAATTAGTTCAAACATATCGTGACAGAGCAAGTATTTACTAATTCTGTAAACGTGCGACCTTTGAGCGGTGACGCATTGATTATCGTGTGGTCGCTCGACTATGTTCGAAGCATTGTGACGCTTTATAGGATAGTGGGCGTAAATGTGTAGAGTTGTGACAGTAAGGGTGGATGCAAGTTTGCAGCTCAGTGTTACAACATCGCTAAGATCAGCCAAGGGAAACTTGCAAATCTGATTACGGCGGTGAGCGACAGTCCGTTGTAGTCGGATTAGCGCTGTGCTAGGTTTGTGTAAGGCACGTTCCTCAGTACAAACATCAGTCGAGTCGAAAATTTTACTTTAATTTTTCCCCGACAATTTAATCCCACACAAAGTTTTGTAGTTATGTTTTTCCGAATGTCATTTCAGGGAAACGCGTTGGCATTCTCTGTGTTTCCGTGTTTCAAGCGTTTTTTAAATCAGTAGTTACATAATTCATTCCTATACAATATTTTCACGGTTTTTTAAATTTCGCGGGATTGCTTTTCATTATATTACAGAAGGAGGATCAGCCGTTTAGGCTATAAATATCTCAAGGTCTATAGAATATTTCATACGTATTATCAGACACAACACCCCGTCTGTAAAAATACCATTGATAGTACATTGTAAAGAAGTTGTATTTACAGCACCCAGTTGTTGCAAAGAAATTGTCCTCTACAGCATTTATTTGATGTTATTAAACTTCTTAAAAAAATTTTTATTTTCTTCGTAGGAAAACTACAATTTTTCAACGTAAAGCTTGCTTTTAAAACGCTCCAAATAACTTTACCATCTAGATTAGTGGCAAACTATTTTTAATGTTTTGCTATTATTTTTTTTTAATTAATTGTGATAAAGAGAATTTCCAGTGATTCATATTTAAACAACATTCTCTTCATACTCAATATAATTTGTGCAGTGATAAAGAAATGGTTTTAAAGTCTATGCACGAAGCTTACATTTTTCTTTATTCTGCACCAAAAACTTGAAACCACTCTCATTCAAGTAAACACAACTCCCATCACGGCACTGAGCAAGATGGTGGTGCGATGTATCATCAGAATTGCATTTGGGAGAATCTGATTTCCAACATCTCCCCGATCATGATGGTGCGGATTTTCCGTGGTCTTCCGAAATCACTCCAAGATAATTTTGGGCTAGGTAATTGCTATAGATTTCTTCCCATTGCTTGTCTCTTACGGTTCCCGGGTCCGAAGGCTAGGACTCTCTCTTCTCACAATGATGATCCGGGTCCGATTCACGACGACGAGGTAAGCCCGAATTATCGCATGTGTAAATCATGCCAGATGATGTCGTTGATCAGTGGATTTTCTCTGGTATGCCCCTTCGTTCTCGTGCTGCTTTATGATAACCTCGTTTCCTCCGTAGCCTTCAGCGCTGATACACTCCAAACTCATATATCTAGAGACCTGAAAAATTCGCGTTTTCTTTTAGATGCAAGCTAGAAGTCCAGCAACTATATATGTGTATCACGTTCATAATTGGCCGTTGACTTACTCGACACTTCCTGGGAGTAGTTGAGCCAATAATAAAACTGCAACTGACCACAGGCCCACATCACTGTCAGTGAGCAGCTAATAAACGGCTGTTGTCAGCAGAACTTCACAAATATTCTTGAAGGCTAGCCTGTAGGTCAGTGAACCCTCGAATTTTTCCGGCCTCTACATATAACCCTTCACCATCAGGGCTGATTCATACTCACCTCATATTACCCCTCACCAACAGTGCTGCTTAATGCTCTTCTCATATCACCTCTCACCAACTTCACTTCTTCATGTTCACCTCATATCACCCCTCATCATCAGCGCTACTTGATTTCCACCTCATGTTACCCCTCACCGTCAGCGCTGTTTCATATTCACCTATCATCCTACATCAACTATAATAAACCATACTCACCTCATATTGCCCTTACTATCAACGTCGAAAACCTGAAAATGGCAAGTAACACCAATCTGTATTTTTATCATACTAATTAATCTTTCTTTATGGATAGTTTATTCAATATATGTTTACAAATGCAGAAACAACACTGAGTTGTATTCAATTTAATACGTTTCTTGATGTTACAAAAATGCCACCAAGCATATTACATTGAAACAATACACTTTCTGAGCTACATTCAACTTTTGAGTATTATTGTTTAAATTTAATCGTCAGACGAAATATGAGACGCTAAACAAATTATTTTCCAAACAAATATACTTAAATATATTTCAGTAACTCCAAAAATGTCTTAGAAGTTTACAAAAGGTCATTACCTAATCATTTGTTTTATCTTAAAGGATTCAAGTATTAAACTAAATTTGCATAATTCAGTGAATTCTGATTTGGAAAAATTATCGGCCAAGTTTCGAAGTCCTGAATGAGTGGCAGTCGTTTTTTGCCACACAAATGAGCTATATATACAGTATATGGCATTTTTGTGCACTCTAACGAACCTAATAAACGACCAAAATCTCTTCGTTTCATATCCAATGGATTTGATTTTCGGCGGAGTCACTTGCGATTGACCTAAGTGGTGGATGCTGCCGTACTGCCGTTCGTGGCGAGGTTTTTCTTTGGTTGCATCTTTTCCTTATTTTCTATAATCCCACTGCTGCTCCATTCACACTTAACAACAGCATTATTTACGTGTAGTGGAAAATTTGCTGATAAACGTGCATCAAATCTTTGCAGTATACTTTCCGCGCCACAAAACTGCAGGTTCTTTGTGAGACATGCACAGGTGCATTTTAACCTGTTTCATATAACTAGATTAAAATTTGACAGTTCTGAACCACATGGGGTAACTTTTTGCATGGCAGGGCAACTCTGCACTACCAGCCTAGTTAAATTACAAACTAAGGATCGAAGATTTCATTAAGACTGTTGCTGTGCTCTTGAAGAATTCTTTCGTTAACTGTGAAGTTTGTTTAGTGGTTTTGATGGCTACCTAGCCACTCCATGAAAGAAACGTTTAGGTACATGTTACCCCAATATGGTACAAAGTTACTATAAATGCGTACCACTTTTTTTGTTGATGCAATGAAAATTCCAAAATGCACCAGAAATGTCAATTTTACTGCATGCGTGTAAATTTATGTCTTGCAATATGAACGGCATAAGTATTTAAGGAGTGTCACCAAAACTGTTTAAACCTTGTGAACTTATAAGGAAAAGTGTATGGCGACTGAAAGCCTACAGGACGGTAGAGTGACTTGCGACTAGGAGCGATGATTGATATGTGTTTGGCGTGCTCGAAACGCCTTTAGTACTTCTACATGGGCGTCGGAAACGCCAGCCTGGATCTGTTTTTAGCTTTACACACAAGTGCATGGATGATAAGGATGACTTTAACATTTACACCCTAGTTCCCCGTAGCACTTAAGCTCGAGGTGCCGAACTGGCGCTCAAATCTTCTGTACTCCTGCTTTTTACGCGATAATTATTTTTTTTTAATAACGAGAGCAGATATCCAAAATATAGGCTATGTTCAGTTGTTTAGAGTAAAACGATCTATATCATGTTGGCTAATTTAGTCAACACAATTAATACTATGGTTTTAGCTAATTGTGTACATAACGAAATTTTACGTCACTAAACTTATTAATCAAACCCGTATGGTTTTTGTCTTGAAAAAAAACTAGCTATCTCGGCAAAACCCATTTTAAACCAAAGTGCTAAACAGATTTGTGATATCTGCTCTCGTGTTAGCTTAAAAAATAATAATATGCGTAAGAATTGCAGCAACTAGGGAGCTTTTCTTAAGGCTGTGACTATCATTTTACTCGCAAAAAATCTGCCGCTTAGTTTATTGTAGGACCCTTAATTAATTTCGTATCAACCTGATGCATGCCTTTCAGTGCGATTTTTTTTGTTTACCTATTTTTTGTGGTGATCTAAAAAAACTCTTGAAAATCGTCCCGTAAAATATATTTTCTTTTCTTATCTCTGAACATTAGGAACGTACGAAATATTTTCGCAAAAATCGAATATTCCTAACCAGCTGCAGATTACTCAGCATTGAGGTAAATGGTAATGAAATGGTTGTACAAGGTGCGTGAAATATTTTTCTAAAATTATGGTGTACTGCAAGTATATATTTCCTACGTGATAAGATATAATAGTCAATAATACGCCTGAACGTGGCGGGAAAAAACTTTAAACGATCAGATAAAAATAAGTATTTGATAAATCATAATTATTAAATTTTCTCCGATTTATTCTTATCATGGACTATGTTAGTGTGTAAGGCTACTACTCAAATTATATATTTTGGCAGCGTTTTAATATGAAAATATTTATGTTTGAAACAAGTTATGTTGCTTGCCCATAATTCTGTTTTAATTTTTAGTAAAATTGATAGTCAAAGCAGTAGACAGTTAAAGTCTCATCACAGATACCAAAGAGTGGTAAGAATAAGAAAGTAGCTTCAAGGCATCGTATTTACTCCTGCAAGTATTTTAGCTGCAGTTTAATGTTGTGATAAAATAACATCAAAATTGTTATTTTCGACCACACATAGAATTAAATTGTTTATGTCAAAAAAATATATTTTCCGTCACGTACATATATGGTTTTACTACATTATTTATCAATTAAGCTACTTTTGATGTAATGTCACGAAACTATACAATTTGTTCAAAACCCAAACGATACCAAATAATTTTTATCCTTTGATCAGCCTTAACAGCCATTTCCTTACACTAATACTTGACACGTCTAGAAATATATTTTATGCAAATATTAGTGAGGCCTTATTATTCTTCTTCACGAATGAATATAACTATAGTTTTTTCACAATAAAACCATAATTGTGTAATGTTAGATACTTGTTTTCCTCCGGCCAATGTGTTTATATCCACCACTTGTTTTGATACAAACACAGTAGCTTATGACTAAATAGTAAACATAGCGCATATCACATCGTAAACGTTTCAGGGGACGGAGAAGCACTATTATTATTTTTTACTTGGCAATACTGCCAAATTGACTGCGTAACACATTTACAGCGACGCGATTCGGATGGTTGGTCTCTTGAGTGACACATGTTGTGCCGGTGACGTACGAAGGATGTCTGGCGGTTCATGATGTTCAATTTCAGCAGAGCTGCTTCGACCGTATACTCATCACCCTTCAAGAAAGCAAACCTGCTGTTCACAATGATCTGAGCATTTTGGTAAATAACCTTTGAGAAAAGCAGCCGCGGCCTGTTACTTCAGCGTTAACAATGGTCATGCAGCGCGATGATGTGAGTACTTTTGAAAGTCTATAGTTACTTTTTTTCCTTCCACATACTTTTTATTCTCCTGTTAATTTTTGTACATGCCTAGCACCCTCAGCATTCATCAAAGTGTATAGATTGTACCGTACTCAAAAGTTATCTTATGATATCAAAGTGAACAATATGTTTAAATAGTTATTCCAGACAAGGTTTTTTTCCCCAAAGAGTGCTTAGTTTATCTTGAACTGGCTATAGGACGCTCTCTGGGGTGGAGTCGACCCGAACTTTCATAAATGCACTGAAAGGAACAGTTTGTAGTGAATGGTCACTGTAAAATAATTTTATGGTAAACACACGAAAGTAATTTTTGGTAACCAAAAAGGTTTTTGTAGTGGGAGCAAAACGTTTTTGTTATCAGCTCAAATTATATTAATAAGTTTCAATACTAAGAAAATATTTTGCACCTGCCACGAATATATTTTTTTCTGTAGGAATCATGCAAGACAATGCAGTTGGTGATTTTCTCGGGGGTCTGCCGTTTCCCCCATTCCCTTCGTCACTGATACCAGCCATCACCAGCGTTGAAAACATAGCTGCCAAGGGCGCCACCTTACTACGCGTTAGAGGTTCAGAAGTTACGAATCTATAAGGGCGACATTGAAGCGGGCATCAAATGCCGCGTGGCCACAGCTAGCCAAGCTCTGAACTAGCGTGCAAGACTCCCACCGATATGTTTTTACTTTGGGACATTAAGGGATGACACCGAACGAGGTTTTGCAACGGTAACACGTTGGACTCGCATTCGGGAGGACCCGGGTTCAATACCCGGTTCCAGCCATTCTGATTTCGATTTTCCGTAGTTTGCCGAAATCACTGCAGGCGAATGCTGTGATGGTTCCTTAACAAAGGTCATAGCCAACTCTTCTCCCAATAGCTGTTTTTGTACCAAGTTGGGTCTCGCGTCTCTAACGACCTCGCTGTGGACGTAAAGTCCACTTACCTTACATTTAAGCGATGATGAATATATAATTTTACTAGTGAAAAGTCTGTAACAAAGCTTAGAGCACGTTTCCATCAGAGTTTCACATATTTAGTTCACTTTGAAGCACGACAGTCTGAAAAGGTCGTTTTAGCTATGTTGGAGGGCTTCGAAACAGTGTTTTAATGAGCATTGTGGACATTCCGTCCTTGTCCGAAGTGTGTTTTCTTTTCTTACAGCGTCACAATTGGCTCATGTGGGATAGTTTCGTAAAAATTGTATTTCGTGTACACTGAACAGTATTTGAAGCGCGTAACAGGCAATTCCCTTAAGTGCTGAACCAAGAATAGCTCAAAGTGATGCTCTATTTTGTTATATGGCAGATAACATTGACAGTTATTTCAGCACTTACTGTTGACATGTAAGTAATGTCAGACGCAATATAAGATAACAGTTTTTGAACATGTTTTGAAATTGGCATCTCTACGTCATGTTGAAACCATAACCGTTGACTTACGTTGCGTCAAACATATGCAACTCTCTTAGATCTACAAAAATATACTGTAATTATATAAGAGTAAATAATGGTTGCATGATTCCTAGCTCGAATGACAACGAATTAATTCGTGTGTTTTCACCACATATTCTGATTGAAGCACAACAATACTAATTTCACTTCTTAACGAAATGGATATATTTTATATATGATAGAAACGTTTCACAGCAACTAACGGAGTTTTCTATAGACTGCACACTTTAACTTGATACGCATCTCCAGAAATTTTAGTGGCAGTTTTTTTCTTTATTTTCTTATTCTTTTTTTACTATTCCTTTTTGACTGCATATGATTTCACACTACAGATCAAAATTCTACCTAGAGATCGTGTCAACTATGTTGCCCGGTAAGCATACACACAAAGAAGTAAAACTACTTATTATACAATGCCAAATTACGTATGTGAAATGTTCCGTTTAACAATCGTTTACCTTTGTATTTGAGATTACTTCATGAGAAAGTAAACAAATTTTTCAGCACACGATTGTCTTAGGAAGCTTCCGTTTCCATTTAACTCAAACATATTTCAATTAGAAGGAGAATTGAGTTACGAGCGTTTCTGGGAATTTAATAACGACTATTTCTTTCTCATTTTAATTACAGCTATTTTTGGACCCCATTAGCAAAAATGAACTAACCCACAAGTAAATCGATTTAGAGATGATCATACCACATAGAAGGAGAAGGTCCGAAGTACGTCTTAGAAAAAGAAGAAGTACTAAATCACAATTATTGACGAATAATAAGATCCCAGAAAAAATGGTTTGTATGTCTCTCTCGGATACACACAGAAAACTTTGACCTTGAATATCTTAGTTCCAGTTAATTGTGGGTTGGTTCCTTTCTTTTTAATGCCGTCCATGTTACTGTGTACCTAGCATTTTCAATGGTGTTGTTTAAGTTTATTGTTTGCCCGTACACATTATTAACGAAATAGCTTTAAAATCTTTCAAGACCTAGTGAAATCAAAGAAATTTATAATGTGTTATTGTTCATTAGATACGTTATTAATTAGTTTTTTTTGGTTTACTGAGTAAAATGCAGTAGTTGTAAGCATTATACTTGTTTTTCTATGTAAATATACGAAAGTTGGCTGCTTGCTGCTGTGTTCTGTGAATTGACAGTGCAACGCGGATCCGTGCAAAGAATCAAACTCTCAAATCTGGTCTCCATGACTGAGAAAGACTATATGTATGCCGTTCACGGTAAACTATGTTCTTTTTAAGAACATTCCAGCAAGTGACAGGAACGGTAATTAAATCACTGCTCACAACGCTAACACAGAGCTATAAAGTCCCGAGCCACTTTTAGTGAATACATATTTATTGATGGAAGAACACGACATAGCATTCAAACGCTTCTTTAGAATGACAAATCAATATGGAGTTCATATGCGAATCCCTCTGATGAGTCTGCATGTTGACGATCACGAACTCCGTACATCTGCGTCCTGTGCGCGGTGTACGATTTTTGGCGATGTCCGTGATATTCCGGAACGCCATTCATCCGTAACACATCCTGTTTTGAGAACTATGTTAAGGGCGCCACCTACCTGCGCGTGAGAGGCTCAAAAGCAACGGAGCTGTAAGGTCGACCTTGAAGCACGCATCAAATGCCGCGTCGCCTCAACGAGTCAAGCGCTGAACTAGCAAGCAAGGTTCCCGCCGAACGGTTTTTACTATGAGACATTAAGCGGCGACCATATAATTTTATTGATGGAAAGTCTGCAACTAAGTACAGTGCAGGTCGCAACCTGACTTTCACATGCGTCCAGTTAGTAAATTTTGAAGTACAGAAGTCTGAAGAGGCCGTTTTTAGCCATGTTGGAGAGCTTAGAAACAGTGTTTTTAATGAGCGTGGCGTCTTAACAATAAGGTTCCGACCTTGTCTGAAGTTTGTTTTCTTTTCGTACGTTGGTACAATGGACGCACGTGGAATATGTTCGTAGAAAAAACCTGTTTACGAACACGCTGCAACGCATTTGAAGCGTCGGGTAGGCGGCCGCCTTAATATGCGTACATTAGCCATTGACAAAGCAGGCTGAAAATACCGCACAAACATCGCCGGTATCTGCATACTGCAACCCTTTTCAGCAATACACAAACCGTTGCTAATCTTCGTTCGTATTCTTCATATGACCTGTAACAAAAACAGTTACACTTCAATTCTATGCACTCTAAACTAGAATCATTGGAATTTTCACAGTTTCGATAAGCTGCAACGTTTTTCACTTGTTAGCGTGTAGTTTTGTCAATGTTAACTGATAAAAATTTTTTTAACAATACATATGGGTAACAAATTGATTTAGTAAGAATATTCCACTACTTAATTAGTGCAAATTCTACTATTCAACCTGGAATCTAAATGATACACCTTAAATCTATAATCAAAATACCAGATCAACATTTTCGCTTGATCTTAGTCTACTTGTAATAAATAATGTACCACAATTTCCAAAGCAAGATTACAACTAATTTTTGTTTGTTCGTTTTTTAAGTGAATTATGTGTTTTGATAAGTTATACTTAAAATCACCGTAATATTTACAGCACACTGTTATGACTTGGACTTCAAGGGGGATGACGGTAAATTTTTATATACTGTTTTTGCTTCGATGTGTTGTTAAAGACTATTGGTAAGGCATAATTAATGCCAAAAACATATTTTTAACATTTTTAACATGGCAAGAACAAATAATTCAAAGAAAATAATATGCCTTTGCGCCTTTAAGAAATTGCTTCAACTGGGAAAGTACTGTAGTTTTTCCCATAAAATTTAATTTACTGATTCAGTCGAGTTGAAAACCATGCAATGTCACCTTTACTTTGCATTTATGTAGCCATTTAATACTTTAAATATTTTTTTTAAAAATTGACTTTATTTCATAGTGTGCCACTGGGTCACAAATGTGTCTCGGTAACGGTAATGTTCGCACATAACTTAAATTAAACCACAATGTGACATTCTGCAGTGTTTCTAGAATACAAAGCTACTAACAGATTCGCTATCCGTGTATTGCGTGACGAACAGGATGATTTGCCGTACTGTAATTCGTAATTGTCGCCGGTTATATGGTTGACCATTGAAATGTCGCTGATTAGTGCTGCACTCTACCAGGAGTGAGGAAACCATCACATTCCGGGGAAATAAGTCGCTCGTGCGCGTAGGATATGAACTATCGATATCACCCCTCCCTCCCTTGGCACTCATACTGGATACCTAGACACGTCGCATCTTTCGCCACTGTGTTGCCAAGCGTACCACCCAGCCGAGCTACGCTGGACGCTGGGAAGATATGCCTAGCCCCTTCCCTTGCCTCGCACGTGGCGACAGCTCGGCCTCCGCGCGGGCTGATGGACGGGTAGACGCAACGTGATTACTCAGCGCCGCGCATGTAAATGCTACAACAGTCGTTTGCCATCTCTAACGCTGTAAATAAAAATTCTCAATGAAAAATTCTATTTACAAAGCTATGCATTTGTACATTCATAGGCTTTGCCTACTAGAATATTGTATTTTACTTTCTTTTAATAAATGTATTGTAACTTGTGTAAGATTAAGCTTTAAAATATGTATATAATTACATTTTCATATTACTTTATAATAAGAAATAATTCACATACTCCACGAATAGGTGTTCGTTAGATTAATAGTAATAGGCATTTCGTAAAAGAAATAATTACTTTCACATAACTTTCAATTATTACAGCACTCCCGATAAAACGTGAGATTCCACCAACTGAAATAGAGTCTGTCTGAAGACAATAAAACGGTTGGAGTATTCTTGACGATTGCGAAATTACCGCGTAGAAGCTGTAAATTCTGAATTTTTTTCGTCATTATCAACTTTTCTGAAATGATATTTAAAGTGGTGGAATTTTTTAAACAAAGAGTATAAACGTATGCCTGTGATGTCAAGTTACGGTACGATCCCTCATTTCCATTACATTTGTGATACTTATTTTATAAGCCTAAATAAGGACAGATATCATAATTTTTTTCTTCCAGTATTGTTTAAATGTTTTTATTATGATCGTATTGTTATTTCAAGACAAAAACATCGAGTTGAAGCTGATTATATAGTCAATGGAATTTTTTTACAATGAACAATGAAATCACGTTTCTTTATCATAAAAAATTACGAAGACCTAATAAAACCTTGTGATTGGGTGACAGATTTTTTTTGTATTTGGTTAAAGTGTAGGTCTGTTTTATTTATTTATTAATTTACTGCATCCTCTTTATACCAATTAACTACACACACAGTATAACAATTAACCTGTACATATTTACAGTACAGGCATCTGTCTCATGGTAACAAAAAAATACATTTCACTGTGAAACATTCTTACACACAATACCGTTCACCATGCCCACATTAAAAATATATAAATGTTACGATCTCATACAATAAATTTTAGAGTCACAAATAAACACGCAGATCAAAGTTCGACATTCATCAACTTAATAAAATAATTTGCATTAAATCATACATTTTTCAGAAGAAATCTCTTACTTAAAGTTAGTTTAAATTCCTCAGATTTTTTTAAAAACTGATGATGATTCATTAAATAAGTTAACAACAATAAAGTTAACAACAGCTGTTTTGATTGTGATATTTTACTCTGAAATCACTTTTTGTTCTGGTGGTATTAGATTTAAATCTCAGAGTTATTAAGAAAAATATATTTTCATGTACGAAACATTATAATCAAATAACGCATGAAGAAGACAGTGTTAAAATGTATTTTTTGTGAAATGGTGTTTGTAACTATAGGCCTATCTGATTACATAAAATATCGTGGAAAATTTTAAAGTCTAACATTTCTTTGGCATTAGAAGATTTCCACCCAGAATATAAGTAATTTACGGTCTGTGTAAAAACCCAGAAATTAACTATTAATGTTTCTATAAATTTGTTTGTTTTGTTGTTTATTTTAATATTTAACTGATCCAATGTACTTATTGCTTTATTTATTCTTTAGAATGGAATTTATCAACTGCAAAATATGACTGAATGGTCCACCTTTAAACTCGAAATAAACATGTCGACAGACTTATTAAATTTTTTAACGACCCGTAGTTTCAGCATGGATTACGTTGGTCGCCTACCCAGGCTTGAATTTTCATTGTCAGTATGTTTAAAATGTTAAGTTCTGCACATTGATCAGAAACACCTATACGAAAGAAAATTCGCCCACAAAAATGAAAATACTTCAAATTCTATGCTTACCTTTACCTTCGTATTAGAGGCCCAGAAGTGACGAAAATGTAAGGGCGATTTCGAACCGCACATCAAATACCGCTTCATCACACGAAGCAAGCGCTGAACTAGAGGGCGAGGTTCCCTCGGATTCATTTTTAACAATTGGACTTTAAGTTGCGAAAAAGAAAGTATTGCTTGAAAGTCTGTAGCAGAGTTCATTGCACATTTTCACCCAAGTCTCACATACATCCGGTTAGTACATTTTCAAGCACGGCTGTTTGAAAATGCCGTTTTTTTTAGATATGTGGAAGTATTAGAACCAGTGTTTTTAATGAACGCAATGTCTAAATAATGACATTCCGTTTTTGTCTGAAGGGCGTTTTCATTTCGTTCATTAGCGCAATCGAAAACTGTCGAATAGTTTAGTAAAAAACGTGTTTTTAAGAACACACAGCAACACTTTTGTTGAAACATTCGGTAAGCCGCCGAGAGACGTGAAGAGCTTCGGCCATTACTAGACTATTCATAAATTCCTCAACCCGCATGATCGATGTATGCTTAGGAATAACATTGAAAGTACACTAAACGTAAGAATTACCTCCACGCACTATAGCATATTTTATAGAGGCCAAAAAAATGGTTTTTTTTTGTTTGTCCTTTTTAGACGCGAAAATCTTAGCGCAAAATCTTTAATAGTACGTGTTAAAATTATAGGATCGCCGTTAAAGCTCTATTAAAGAGTAACTGCATGCGAGAGGACTCTATGGTAGTTCAGTGACATGCGTTTAGAGAGAGGGCTCCATTAACCTGTTCCACCGACAACCCAAAATTCAATTCTCAAAGTGTTTCAACGTTTTATAATACTTTTTTAACGTAATTATTTTTTGCTATACAAGACAAAGTAACTTTTGTAAATTTCTGTTATAAATCGAAATCTTGCAGATTTTGCAGCCAATCCATATAAGACAATGTAGGTATCAGTCATATTGTAAAATGTGTGTGTTTATAGGCGTGTAAGTGTTAATAAGGTCTACGTAATTTATAATGTATGGATCATAGCTATCACTATAAACAAAAGGTTGTATAAGCGTTTATTTAAATTACTGTAAGCACAGGCTTTTACGCAGTTTACTTTTTCCTTGGAAACAAATTAATTTTTAAAATAAAAATCTTCAGTTCAGTTCTAAACATGTAAATGTAACATTAAGCACATTCTTATTCTTAACACGATGTTTCAAGGGCTCTTATATTACGAAGTAAGTTCTATGTACACAAGAAAACAATAGCCAAAGTTCTTACTGTTTGGATTTATTTAATCAGTATAAAAGTTTAAAAGTTGCGATGAGTCATACTGATTCGCTAATAGGATCTATAAAATTATAACATACAAAACTAATACTGTACAAAGGACAAAAATGTTCGTTGTGAGTACAGTTTATATATATATGTACATACATACATACATACATACACACGTTGCAAAATGCAAAACAATCGTTACACATCGTACAGTAAAATGTGAACGTAAATAAAACTAGACGTTAGGAAATGTTTGTTTACTTTAAATCACATCACTTTTACTTTTTAATGACGGGAGTCGGTAGCAACAAAACAGACGTACGATGTGTACATGTGCGAGATTGTTACTTCTACAGATTTTGTTTTATGCTATATATTACAATGGCGCAGAATGGTATAGTGAAGTAAATAAAATACAATAAGGACTGAATAACATTATTTGAGTGGCATGTTTCAATTTGTAAAATTCCATTAATATCTCGCGTTTCTGAAGTAAGCAGCAATAACGCCAGTGCTGAGGATTTCGCATGCGAACAGTGTATATAGTTGTGCGTCAGGCGTATTATATTGTCCACGCGAAACCGCATAAATTATTTAAATTGCTGTTGTCAACGAACAGAAATAACATTTGAAAACAACGCTTCTATAATTTTAAAAATTAAGCACACTTGTTAGAATAATAATTTTCGGATTTCTCGGTATGGCTAAAAATGGCTTTTTTTAGACTGATGTAACTACGAAAACATTACCTGAATTCGTGAAGTGCGAAACGAGATGCATGCGTTGGTTTTTACGTCATACCATCTAGAAATAAAATTTTATGATCAGCGAGTGTCATAGGAAAACGACTACAAGGAAAACCTTGCACGCCAGTTTGGCGCGCTATGAATAGATGTATGGGTGTAGTACTCTGGCTCTCATAGTTCCACTGTCCCATGTGGCAAACGGCGGCGGTTTCTTGGTATGTGTGATGAAGTAAGGATGGGGAGGGGAGGAAGAGGGACGCAAGGGACTACATACTAATACTTGGCAACTCAGCATCGAATAGCTCTGTTCCTTCTCTTCGCTTTCTTCCCCTTCTTGCCACCCCTTCCGCTCCCGTATTTGGCAGTGCTCTCTAGCGCTAATCTGCTGAAGTTTTGAACAGAAATATTCTTGTGTTTGTAAAGATACGCGATAAATGACTCTACATGTTGATTCCGTGCTTGTGTGGCGTCCCTCTCCACGCACCCTTAAGGGTGTTCACGTGGCAAAAACGGATAATTTTATATTCGTACGACATAGTGTTCGTTTTATAGAAGTTACGTGTGACTACAATTTCCACCCGTGAACATTTTTTTAGCTCTCATAGTCTTCCCATAGCAGCATGTCAAAGTCAAAATTTGTAAGTTACGGGAACAGGCAAATAACAAAAAACTACCGACTTACTCAAATTATATAATTTATACTGAAATGAGATAGTATGGGCCATATGCTGAAAGATCAAAAACCACACAACCAAGTCCCTTTGGATTTTAAAAAATGGCCATATATGAAGAAAATTATCGTTATTTTTAGAATTTTGTAAAAATACAAAGGAATTGCATTAAGTGAATTTAAATGTTTCAGTATATGGCCCATACTATCTAATGTCTGCGTAAATTATTTAATTCGTGTAAGTCAGTTATTTTTTTGATATTAGCATGTTCCCGTAGCGTGCAAGTTTTGACTTGGACCTGCCGAAATGGCAAGACGATGAGAGCTGAAAATGTTTCACAAGTGGAAAACGTAGTCAAAAGTAACGTCTGGAAAACTAACACTACGTGACAAAAATATATAATTTGGCGTTTTGGCCACGTGAACACCCTTAACGAATCTATGTTTAATTCAGTCACACAACATGGGTCGGGCTGCAACTCAAAATGGTAGGCAATCACTACAAACCAGACACTAATTTATTCCAACTATTAATATATATCACTATTAATTAATTATAAGAAACTACAGCATACCTCACTAGCCAGACTGATTCTTTTTCTTTTCTCGTTAGGTCTGAAATACAATAGTCCTGCTAGGCCTAATTCGAGGAGAGATAGCACGAGAGGAAACCCGGAGAGTGAGACGGTTGACTTACTACTGCATCAGTTTCGATCGGAATAACGACAACAGCACCGGAATCCCCTGTGTCCTTCCTAGCTCCTCGAGCACCTAGCGACCCTCTCTGGAAGTTGACACCATGACCACGCCCCTCACAGCCAAGCCTCCTGGGCCCGACGACGTGTAGAGGCACAAGTTCTCTGGTCAGCGACTGCGAACCTCTCCCTCGAGGTGACCTCGCTCTTATAGGCCTCGTCGTCTTGCCCTTACTTACTGGATGGTGATAACATGTGTTTGACCGAGGGTGGATCATAACAATTGGAAAAAGTACGTTCTTGTGGCTCGGTTGCTGTGGATGAGTTTAGTTTCGCTCTGTTGCTCACTAATAAGTTACATTCTTTCAAAAATTCACAATACACTACAAACAGTTGATTATTATGAAAAGAGTGTACAAAATTAACACAAATCACATTTATCAATAATAAATAGGTACTTCAACGCCAACTCTTATAGGTAGGCTAAGTAAATGTTCCCTGTGAGCTAGTGATAAGAGTATTAACGTAATGAGTTTCAGGTCGTGTGTTTGATTTGCGCAGGTTTTCCAATCAATTTTAACTCTGTGTATGCTTTTATATAGCACGCATAATTATTTTAAAAACAGAGTTTTACTTTCCGTAAAAATACGCGATTATTTGTACACCTTGGTGAAAAAAGGTTACTTTTTAATTAGTGAAAGTATCTTATTCAATCAGGGAATTTATTTCTCTGGTGCAAACTCTAGATAGTTTTGACATATTCCCTATGGAGACGTTTCAACAAGTTGAATCAGTGTAAAATTACTGTAGATCTGTGAATATTCAGTTTTCCCAGTTTAGAGTGTATAGGTACAAGACATCTTAATCATCTTGCAAAAACCGGATGGTTTCGGGCAAAACGGCACAGTAGAAAAACTGCCCAAAAGCTGTCATAAAATGCTGGCGGCGGTACAGTATGTCTTGAAGTCATAAGGCATATACAAAATGTCACTTGGCTAACTCGCGTAGAGGGAATTTTCAGTTAGGGTCTTTTAAAATGCTACGAATGAAGTTCGCTCGTTTCCAAGCAGTGATCGAATGAAACTATTTAGCACTGCTCGAGTGGGTTGGTGTCTGCAGAAGATGCGAGTGAAATCGTGCAAAAATGTGTGAACATTAGCCATAACTAAACAAACACTGGGGCTAAACTGCGCTCGTATGGCTTTCAAATACGTTCTGTCACTGCACATTTCATGTCATTTTTCAAGGAAAGCAAATACTTACTGTCTCCCAGGTTGAAAGTCTCATTCCCGGCGTGTGATAAACCCCCGGGTTCACCACCTATTTGATATTTATTTAGCGGCTATTGTCGTTACAAACGATGACCATTGCAAGGCAGTTCAGTATCGAGATAAACATGTTTGTACCACAGACGCGATTGACATGGTGTGCTGAAAGGAATTTTTACCAAATATTTCTTCCACTATTACGAAATGAATATTTGCTTGAACTAACAAAATATGCATTAACCAGAATAAAATGTAGTCTAAGGTACTTATGCCTGGCAGTAAAATAATTGCTTGACGCAAATTAAATAGTTATTTTCAAGTACACAAATGCTTATTTTGTTGCGCCAACCAAGCATTAATTTTCGTGAACTCCGCAGTTTGTAACCACACCTCAAGTTATTTTGCAATTTCTCTTATAGTTTCCATTAAAGCTATATTTGTAAGTATATCTAATGGAATTCTGACACAGGTACAAACATTACGCCAACCAATCATTTATGTTCGAGCACTCCGTATTTTGTAATCACACCTCGAGTCATTTTGCAATTTCTAGGAGAGATACCATTAAAGTGTTATTTGTAAGTGTATCTAATAATGTTATGTGACAGGTACAAACATTTTGTGACAGGTACAAACAATCTTAATAAAACCATTATTACAGATAACGAATAAGAAAGACGTAAAATTTGTTAACATACCTACGCGTAGATGGAAAGCATTTAACGAGTCACATATATCTGTAAGAATTTTTTAGCCACCAGCGTGTTGTCTTGGCCATGCACGTTACTGAGCGATCTTTAATGTGCGAGGTGACAGTTTCGATTCTCAGAGCTACAAGCAACTATTCAATGACTGGGCACAAAAATTAATGCTGAACGTTAGTTGTGCTGAGAAAACACTACGCTTGGGCAACAACATAAAACTGCAAAGAAATTTTGCTACACATTGGTGCAAAAATCTGAAAATTAATTCAACAGAATGCTATAAAAATCTTCAAGAGCGTTCATACAATGCGAAATTATGTGAAGCATTTTGCAGAATAATGCACTATCCATTCGAGAAAAAAAACATTATTTTGCTTGATTTTGGCTTATTTCCATAACGAAATTGGTGATACTTTGGGTGCAAAAATTAGATGGAAGAAAAACTCTATACTATATCGCTGCAAAAAATATTAGGTACAAATTATGATTCATTTGTGACAAAATAATGTAGGAAATCTCCTATATGAAAATGATCTTGCTTTGGAGGTACAACATTGCTGGAGCTGTAAGGGCGACCGTGAAGCTCGCATCAAATGCCGCATCGCTAAACTAGCGTGCAGAATTACCGCCATTCCAATTTTACTATGGGGCTTTAAGCTGTGTGCATATAATACTATTGGTGGATGGCAGAGTTCAGGGAACGTCTCAATTTGCAATTCACATATAACCGGTTAGAAAATTTTGAAGTACAGAAGTCTGAAAAGGACGATTTTGGACATGAGGAGCATTTATTTTATTTATTTTTTTTTCAAAACTGGATATCTCCAAAAAATTAAAAAGTCGGTTTCTGGTCAGTTCTGTACAAACCATATCAACTAAATCAGACGGTGAAATGGGTTTTTTATCTAAAGTATATAATTTAGATAAAAACCATTTGACCATCTGATTTAGTGAATGTGGTTTGTACAGACTTACCAGAAACCGACATTTTAATTTTTTGGAGGTATCCAGTTTTGAAAACAAGCTGCTCATATGTTGTAGGGCTTAGAAACAGTGTTTTTTAATGAGCATGGTGTTTTAACTATGACATTCCGACCTTTCCCGAAGTGTGTTGTCTTTTCATACGTTGGCTCAATGGGCGTATTATAAGAGCGTGTTAGGTGAGGCCTTACAAGGGAGAGATCGTCCTACCTTACATTTTTCAATTTTGTCTTCGTAACTTCTCTTTTGAGTAAATTTATAGAATGTTAACCAACCTTTCCGACTATAATACATATTGATAGAATTTTATATGTTATAAATTTTTGTTTTCTATTGCTGTTGAAACAGATCTAATTACAGTTGAGAATCTAGTAAGAATATTGTAACTGGAATTAGATCTGTTAAAATAGTAGAACCAAAGAGTAATGATGACTGAAATTCTGTCAATATCTATTATATTCTACAGTTAGAGTTATGTTACATACATTTGCCCAAAAGAAATAATGATACAAAAAAATACAAAGTTCGAGATGGCTACGATCTCTCCGTCTTAAATCAAATGAAAGTTTTTGCCGGTGTGCGCGTGGTCGTCCAATGAGAGCGGTCGCTACGTGAGATACCACGTCGACATTACGCTGACCCTGGGTCGATACACGTCGTTATCGCGCCCTCCGACTGGTCGACAGTCCTGCTTCTTATCTGGTTATCGCGGGCCGACGCGCTTGCTCGCTCTTCCCCCATCCGTATCACCCCTCGTTCAGCACTGCGTATCATAGTTGCCAACCTCGTAACTTTGCCACCGTGTATGGTTGATTTTAGGAGATTTCCTAGCTGTTTAATTTTATAACTTTGATACAATGACAGGAGCTGAGAGAGGAATCGACCATGGCCACTGTTAAACTGTCCTAGAGCGATTTCGAGAAACCTTGGAAAACCGAAGTCAGCATGGCCGGAGCTGGATATCGAACCCGGGTTCTCCCGAACGCGAGCCGAACGTGTCAACGTAGCGCCACATCGCTCGGCCCGAAGTTCTAAATACACATCAACACACATCTAATGTGAACATTTGCAAACGTCACAAGATTATTTATGTTTTTCGTTTCCAAAGTTTTAACTTAAAACGAAAATATGATCAAGGATTGGCACATGGTTATAAAAAATACATTCTAAATAAGCGAGTCGTTAAAATTATAAAACGAAAGTATATTATAAATTTTACAATTTACATTATAAATCAAAGTCATTTATTCGAAAAATGTTATTATATTAGAGAAGGTGAGTTAAAAAGGTTTTACAGCCATTTAACAACGAATGCACCGTGTACGGAAGACTGAAGCCTTTCGATACTAAGCGCTGCATGAATTCCATGCCGGAACTGCATGTCTTGAGCAAAAGATGAAGTATTCACAGAAAAGTTGGCAACGTGTTAGAATTAGTAGCCTCGTGTTATAAAGTATTATTAAAAGTGTAAAAGATAAATCGATTTCATGTACAGACAGGATGTGTGATGTGCGATGTTTAGACGAGGCCAAGAGGAAGAGTTAAAATACGCTGCTGCCATCGTTTGTCTTCAAAGGCTTTGTTCCCGATACGTATAACGTTCGTAGCGCGTAATTTCGCTGCGTACTTTATGGAAGGAGATCATAGATATATCGTTTCTGTGAAGAAGTTTCTCCCTGAAAAGGGCAAAGAACGTCATCTTTTATGGATACGCCTTTTTCCGTACTAGCTTTCTTCCCTGCAATAAAAAATTGTTGTGAAACTTGTGTACTGATATTCATATGTAAACAAAGATTTTCCTTGTGAAATACTTCGTTAGTATTGTTACAGTTGATTCGTTTATAATAAAGACAGATTATAGTTTTATATTTAATTTAAATCACTTGCTAGACATACAACAATCCAAGTAAGTATTTGGCTGAAATCCAGTGAATATATGGATGAATAATAAACTCTACAATAAAGAAAACTACGTAGGTGGTCTGTATGTCTATAAAAACTCAATGAAGAAAGCTTGAACATATTGTAATTTGAGGTAGTACAAGGATTAAGTACAATGTTAACTATCACGAGGATGATACAATTTCCTCTTGTTAAAGTGAGCACATTTACGACCAATTTGTCTATATTAGTGATTAAAAAATATTTATAATGGTACCTTAGACGTGAACGTTTTAGTATAGTATAATCTATACACTTTGATGCAGAAAACTACAAATTACTTTAAAAGTGAAAAGAAAACAGGCCTTCATAAGTTCTCGCCAAATCACGAACTAAACGTAAACTATCTACATTTTTGTAAATTGTTTGTTAACGGAACTTGCACAAAAAATTGTTTTCATGATTGTCATGCAACAACTAAAGTACCAATGCTATTTCAAACGTAAGCATATAGACCCTTTACAAAATTAATCAAGTCGGAGTTTATAGCAATTATGAGGATATTGCACATAAAAAATTGTAGAAAATGTGTTTTCAATTTGTTCGAAAAGTGAATATAGAGAGATAAATATTACCCTTAAAGATAATTTGAAGTAACATTTCTATAAACATAAAATCAAAACTAACAACACAAAACAAGAAAGCTGTAAACAGTGTCAAAACTATAACAGATCAAGTACCGTTATAGTTTATTTAAAGAAATACGATATAAAATTCTATCTTCAGGTTTAATTACTCTCACTTTTATCACGTTACGGAAAAACTGAAAACACATTCTCGAAGACATCGTTGAGCCATACACCACTTCCACCTCACCTCAACCACCTTTTTTTATTTCGTCGCCACACGAAACTAACATGTATACTCCATCCTGATTCGTATTGTGAATCGTAATAACATAAACATATACTTCGTTTTTTTTTTACGTGAAGTACGTTTGCAGTTCTACAAACAATCTCTTTGGAACTAGATTCCAAAGAATACACGTTTCTCTGTTTGATTCTGGAGACAGAGTTGACGGACACGTCCAATGATCTTTGACGAGTTGCCATCGGAATACAACGAAATAAAAAAATGCTTTGGAAGTCTGAGTATATGCTAATATTTATGCAGGAAACTCTGGTATACGAAAATCGGCTGTTTCCCTGGCTGGATTTCGCCCTGTCACTGCAGTTTCTCACTTATCTATGCTTTTTCTGTCATATTTCCCGTTTGATCACCAGCTCTGCTATTGTATGTAAGAATTACGTGCAAATAAAAGGGGAATGTATAGGAATGCAGTTGACAATATAGTGAACAATTTAAATCAACTTCTGCCAAGTCTAGTGGTGTCTAGCGGGTTGTTGCCAGGTAGGATTGCACACAGTCAGAAATATACGCTCCTAATGAACGTGCCGTAAACTAATGACCATGAAATATAAACTTGCCACGAGGCGGACCACTTAAGCAGCACCCGCAAATAAGCATTTGAATGGCTCAATTTACCTAAAGAACTGTTTCCGTTGATGTTTTTGGGTTGCTCATTTCAGAATGGTCTTTTTAACTCTCTATCTAAACAGCTAAGTTGAAAATATTGTAAAGTTTTTAAAATCAATTAATATTTTCTGTGTGAGTGACACGCTACATTATAATACGACTACAATGAAGTGTTTGCGAAACTTGAAAATTACAAAGAAACACGTCAACGAAAAAAATTTCCTACGCGTTGTTGTTCGATTACAAACAGTCTTCTCTAAAAACAGCTCTTTTAAAGTGGCAGAATTAAAAAGACGCAATAAAAAAGTAAAATTTTATTATAACGGCGAACTTTTATGCAGCTTATTTCCATGACATTTACAGGCGCTTTATGAAACCCTCCTAACATTCCTGTATTGGTAACGTACCACACTTCAAACACACGCTCGGTTTTTAACGTCGTTAATATGTAATTTTTTATAGCGATAATGCTTGTTTGGAGCTCCTGTGAGGGAAGAGAGTGTGGAATAAACAACAAATAAAGCTGAGCTAGATCTATGGTACACCGATACATCATGTTCCTCGCTTCAAGAAATGTTTGACTCCAACAACGAAAGCTCTGGTAGTAAAAACAGTGAAATTATGTCTATCGTATCATTTTTGGTACTTGACGTAAAATATATACTAAAGGAAACTTCATTCTAATAAACGAATTTATGAAAATGTAATGTATACGTTACGCAACATACAATATGTTGATAAATTAAATGCGGTGTCTACCGCAACATTAAATACGAGATACAAGTTAACCCTCCTCAAGTTAACTGCTTTAGTGGACGCGTTTAAGGTCTAAAAGTGCGGAAGCAGTAACAAAGACACAGCACGCACATCACCGCTAATCTCTAAGAACAAGTCCCTCCACTGGTGTGCGGGCTTCTCGCCGGGTAGCTCACCTCTATGAGACAATAATTGGTGACCATGTTATGTTGTGACTCAAGGTGCATTGTACACATCTATACCACTTTCATAATTTTTCTCAGTTATTTTCATTCCTACGATTGACCTCGCCGATTTCGCAAATAGTAATAAGCTCTAACATTTGCTGGATAATCTGAAATAGCTATGTTCGTTGAATGACATTTCTAAGCACATTAAGAGTGCGTGGTAGATAATAAACGCTATAATCATCAATAGATTTCTACGCCATTCTCGAAGCCAATATGGATAAAATACTCAATGACAATCCTATATAAAGGTATTTGCCAACTTTATGAATGAATATGTATCCAGAATTACTAATTCGTTACGCTTGATCTCTTGCCCCGCAGTTAAATGCACAAGGTTTCGGCGTCAGAGATTGTGACTCAGAAGTTTGTAACACTGTAAACAATTTTGTTTAAAACGTTGGCTAAAACTATTTTCTAGGATTGCTTTTGTTTAATTTTTGCAAATTGGCTTCACGAAACTTGCAGTTATAGATTATTGCTTTTAGCGTTGAATTATGTACCACGCCCTCTTAAGCTGTTAAAAAATATATATCTATTGACCGAAACTCACCTGTTTTGACAGGAGGCCCCCTTAAAAGAATGAACAAAAATATTTATTTCAGATGAAGCTTACAAACGTCTATATTTATTTCCCATTCTACGTCACAAATATATTGACTGTTAGTTAACAATGCAGGTTAGTGTGCGGGCTTACAATAGTTTTAACAGTGCGGTTATGTGTGTGTATTTTCGCAGTGCACTACCAGCACATCATCCACAGAGACATCAAGCCGTCCAACCTGCTGCTGAGTGAGGACGGTCATGTGCTGATCGCCGACTTCGGAGTCTGCAACGAGTTCCACGGACACGACGCGACGCTCAGCAGCACTGCTGGCACGCCAGCCTTCACTGCGCCCGAGGCACTCAAAGGCGGTCTCTACAGCGGCAAGGTAGGCTGCCCGCTGGGCGCGGACACAGCATTTCCTTACGTGTCTTCAACTGCGATGAAATCATACTTTTATATTTTCTTAAACTACTGTTAGTTTTGCAGACTATATTTGTGAGTACAGTTTCCTCCTACGAAACAGTTTTAGCTCTCATAGTTTTCTTATATCGGTGCGTCTAAGTCGAAATTTGAATGTTACGTTGCTAAGCAAATAGTAAATTCCAATGAACTCAGTTGCATAAAATGATTCATGGTTAACTAAGATCCCATGAGCTTTGTCATAAAACATTTTTCAAGTCCACAACGTAATATTTTGAATTAAAAAAAATCACAAGAGCAGAGCAACGATGTCACAAATTCATTTTTAAATATTTTGTTACATACCGCATGGTATGTTACTTTACTTAAGTAACTGAATTGGTTTTCACTATTTGCGTAGCAGCGTAACGTTTAAATTATGACTTTGACACTCCAATATGAGAAAATTATGAGAGCTAAAATTGTTTCGTAAGAGGAAACCGTACTCACAAGTATCGTCTACAAAACTAACACTATTTTATATAAATATAATATTATGATTTTATGACACTGGAACATCCTTAAGGGTGTTTTGAAAAGATGGAACTCCTGCTTTTCATTTGACCTGTGCATTTTATGTTGTGTTTTAGACATCGGCAAGGCACGTGGCATAGCTCCTTACATTGTGTACAGTTTGTGCTGCTTGAATACTAGTGTTTAAACTACATTTGTGACTACCCACAGAAAATATATAGTTCCTTCCTCCTTAAGGTTACAGTTAAAAAATTAAGAAAGGTAGGGAATATGTAGCAGCTTGATAATACTTAAGAAAGTAATATCTGTGCCTCGTCGGGCGGAACATCTAGATTAATCTCTTTGTATGGAACTTGCAGCGGAAAATTAAGACTTTGAAGATGACTGGTCCCGATCCCGCTTAGGTCTCGACATCAGTCGCATTATTGGATTATTTAATTTGTGGCTTCTTGATATTCAGAGAAGAAAAATGTAAAATATGCTATTTTAACTTGAATTCTGTTTACCTTGCGCTACAGTAAAAGCATCCCACTTGAACTTTCGACGTGTATTTAAGACCCGAATCTGTCCAGTAACTTTGTTATATTCTAAATTTTCTGGATTGATTGCAGCCTGCATATGAGTTGAAAGTGCAACTGCGACACTCGTATTGTAGCGCTAGGTAAATAGAATTTGCGCTACTATAGCAAATTGAACATTTTTTCATCTCAAATTGTATTAAAATCTAAAAATATAATAAGCTAATATGGCGACTGAAGTGGAGCATTAAAGGGGAGTGTTAGACAATTTTATTGTATTTTAAAATAAATATATTTAGCAATGCAAATATAAAATATAGCTGGAATGTAATATTTGACTCAAATGTTTCTTGAACCAACAAATAACATCATGAAAAAATTTCTCTGAAGCCGGACAATTATTTCGCCTCCAGCCAGTGTTTAATATTTGGCTAATTTTACTCTACACTTTATCAAAAAATTAAAAATATACTAAAGGCAAACCCCTTAATTAATTACTATTAAACTTCTTCATAATGCACAGTTGTCTTGAACGTTTGTTGTTACATGCTGCTCAACATGGTAATATAGCGCAATTTTGAGTTTTGTGTTGCAAAATATAATCTATTTAAATCATAATCACTTGCCAAATTAATTTTTTAAAATCATTTCGCTTCCATTTTGCTCTTTTCCTACACAAGTACTTGATACAATATCACTTAAATATAAAACACGCATACAGAAAATAGTTTCCGACCACTTGAATGAATATACGACCCCGGGTTGTTGTTTACGCTATTTTTGCTAATATTATTTTTCAATTCCTATAAGGGGAAGATAACCAGAAACCATCAATTATATGTGTTACAACTTTCTTTCCTTTGTTGAATGCATTTTTTCACAACAGATAATTGCACGATTTGGATAAAAAATTATTTTCAACACATTTGTACAATGGTTTTAAGATATCGGTTCACATTTAGAATTGAAAAATTAATATTCGTATAAGCATGCAGTATAAACACGAGTTCGTGGAATTTAGGATGTTTATACAGGAAAATTTTTTTTTTAAGTTGTACTTAAGTATTTGGTTACTGACTATTGCTTGAAATCGATTCCTGTGTGTTTTGTAAAATAACTGAAAAATAATTTCGTTACAAATAAAATTAAAACGTTCGATAGAAAAAAATGTTTCACTCTTAGGCAACTACTATCAGGCAAAAATCAGTAACCACTTTGGAATTGATGCGACGTAAAACATGTGTTCGTTGCGGGTGTTGTGAAAGTATTCGTGAACTTGTTGATAACTTCTCACAAAAGCAGTTGTAAATAAGATTACAAAAATTTTGGTGTCGGAATACGTAGCTTCAAGCTGGCATCCAACGCGGCCACTCTATACGGCACCTTGTAGAGGTGACACTCTTATCGGTTTTCCATGCGCCAATGTGCCATGAAGAGGCTTATTCACGAATGCATATTTTCTTAACTGAAGTACGGAAACAAGGGAGTGATAAGAGCCAGAATGCCACATGTTAAAACTGGTTTGCAGTTTTTTCGTAGCAGTCTTTCCCGATTGGAATTGAAGGTAATTTTTTTAAAATTGCGAATATAGCTTTAGCTTTATTACATAGCATTATTAGCTTTCTCTGTAATTAGGAATCCCAGACATATTCAAACCGTAAATGACTGTTACGTGATCGTTAGAAATACTAGGCTCACGCAGTTTAATACGTGATTATTTACCCTTGCTCTGCTACTGCGTCAACTAACTTTTCTGTATGCAATGCGAGATAATTTTTTTCTCCTGTTGTTAGAAACTTGCTTTCAACTTGCAGCTAACATAATAAAATAAACGTATTAAACAAACCAGCTTTAACTTATTAACTTTTGTACGAAATAGTAAAAAACTAATAATTGGTGTATGAAGTTGAATACTAAAGCTACAGAAAAAAACCCATCTTTGGTCAGTGATTAAAGGCCCAGGTAGTACATGCTTTATAAAACTTACATTAAATTAGAACTTTTAAAAAACTTGAATGTTTTCTTAAATGCTTGAGGCTTTTTCTTAAATGTAATGAGTTTTAATGCCTCAAGGAAAATAAATTTCATATTCATGTTAGTTAAAAATAACTTACAATGGTAAAACTCATTTTTACTTGTGGCGTAGTTCTTCATCTACTGCCTTTGTACGATAAGCAGGTCTCACTCCATACTCTGTCTGTGAGATACTTACAAATTAATTGTGTTTTGATCTGTAAATATAACATTGCATACAAGACACATATTTCGCAACAATTATTAACAAGATGTTGATAAACTCTCTATTAATGCTGGACTGCTGGTCTTGTTTTAATTTTCGACTAAGGCTTGAATGGATAAATTCAGCGAAAGCCATCTTCACCGTGTGTGATTTTACTATTTAAATACACTGCAGTTTTATTTTGTGCATTATTATTTCTGCTCCCCTCCAATCTCAGGATGTACCAGAATTTGCTTCAAGTATGTACATATCCTTAACCGACACCACCAGTGACGTCCCTAAGTATATACTAACATTGTCCGAAATCTCAGTACAGTACACAGAGACACTACACTTGACAAGTCCACGAAGTTGCTTACTTGTTGGGTGCATCATACTAAATTCAGCGCAATATTGATTTTAGTTTATTTAAATTTTTTGTGAGATTTTGTCATATGACTTGCAACTATTTAAATAAAGGTGTGTCATAAATTTCTATCTGTGCCCTATAAATATTGCCCGTAAAATTATTATGTGATTATATAACTTATTATTTATCTGTTTAGCATTGTAGAAAATTTAAAGTTATTTTTATATTTTATATATTAGAACTTATAAACCCACGCTCATAGTTCCACTTCTAATTTTGATTCTTTTTGTTAACATAGTTACTGATATTGCCACCAGAATCTAGTACGTAAAGGCGTTCACCTACCTAACAATCTGTACAAGTACGTAATTACCAGGGGCTAGTGAGCTTATGTGCGTACTTAGTGAGTATATTGTGGCGGTTCGTAAACAGTCTTTGTTCATCCATTTTACCGTACCAACCAAAAACGTTGGGCCAACCATACATATACGTTAGACCTACCCCGGACTCATAATATTCGTTGGAGCAACTGTATATTTTTTTACTGGATGTTACCGTTGAAAGTTTTTTTTTGCGCAAATAAACTTTTCTGTATAATTTGTTGTTTACGAACTATGAGCTTGTAAATATGTTGGTTTAAGTGGAAAATCACTACGTGTGAGAGAGAGTGTATGTGCGAATACACACATAAACTAGTTCACAAACAAAGCATATATATCTGCAAGTAGTTAATGTTTTATTGAGTTTTATGTAACGCAAAATGTTTCAGTATATCAATATACACACAAAATAGTTGTTTGTAAACAACAGAAGATACAAAAAAGTTTATATGTAGAAAAAAATTTTCTGCTATTACATTCAAGAAAACAAACATAGAATTGCTCCAACCAATAGTATGAATCCTGTGTGGGTTGAACATGTATGCGTGTGTCTATGTTTTGGTTGGTAGTGTAACTAGTTTTTGGAGATGTAATTTGCGCACGCCAAGTGCAGGACGCAGGCGGTTGGCAAACTTGGGCACTCAGGGCTACATGTGGGTGTCAAGAAGAGCAAGCTGGATGTTCAATTTGTGTTTTAATCACAGCGCGGGGTGGGAGAACGACTCTCACGATGTAGCAGGAAGTTAACTCCTACGCGCTTCATGCACGGCCTACGTATATCCTCATACGCATCAGTGGTCGCATTATAACACTTGACGGGCGCTCAGAGGCATCTCTACGTGCCATGCGGTCCACTCCTACTCATATTATGCCAAACAGTTGAAAAAAGTAGGATTTCCCAGCTGCCACGTATTTTAATCTTAAGGGCCCTCCCTACATGCACTTTAAATGCGATGCAGCGAGTTACGACTATTCTCTTTTTGACGAAACCATTTAATGCGAACTGTATCATTATATCCACGAAAATAACGCACATTTCAAACTATGTCACTATAGTTTTAAAAATTCGGCACGACGTTATTTTCTAGCCCCTCAAAACGGCCAAAAATGACTTTTCCAGACTGCCGTATCTGGAAAATCAACAATCGGATTTGAAAATCACAACTACAGAAACAAGCTTCAGACTTTGAACTACGCTGCCCATAAATAAAATAGTGTAACCACCGCTTAAAGTCATATATGAAAAAATATAATAGTAAAGCCCTGCACGCCAGCTGAGTGGATTGCGCGGAGAGGCGATATTACATTACATACGTCGGTTAGTGGCGCTTTTACCACTCCGGCCTCACACACATACACACACACATACACACACAAATGCAGCCTATCAGGGAGTCCCGTTAAAGCTGTGGCACAGTGCACTTCTATTTTATCAACAAACTTTAAGTTCCATAACGTATTCTTTAAATGTTGGCATTTTTATCAAGGACCCTAGAACATAATATTTACGGCAACTACAAAAAATACTGGTGTTCTTTTAATGGTATTTAAGGAGCTGGATGTTAACAATATATAGGGCCCTGAAAAATTCGCGGTTTCTTTTGGACACAAGCCAGAATTCAAGCAACAGTAAGTTCGTGTCTCACTCGTAATTGGTCCGAGACTCATTTGACACCTTTAAGAGAGGCGCCGAGCCACTAATGAAGAAGCAACTAAATGCAGTATCGCAGGGACTGGAAAATTACGCGAATTCAATGTCCTGTAGGCTAGAATCCATCATACTATGCACATTCAAGACCCGTCTATTCGTTCATGGTCTGCTGTTCCACAGAGTAGCAGCTAGTTGACAAATAGTCGGGGCTTGAGTATGCTCAGTACAACGGATTCAAGCCTACGGGTCATTGAATTAGCGAAAATTTCCATTCTCTAAGCATCAGTCGCTTCGTATCGCTGTATCAGCGAACAGCAAACCAGCATCTGCTATCAACTTGAGTCAACAGATAGTACTTGAGGCTAGCCAACGAGGCAGTAAACATGCGAATTTTTTCGGCGTCTAATAATGTCGTGAGGTACATGGAGTTAAACACGAAATAATTTTTACTTGGAAACAGTAAACTAACTATAAAATAATGTCACAAAAATTAAAACATTCTATACAAAAAAGTTTCGCCCTGTACGACTGTTGATACTTTAAATCACTACTATAATTACCTCAAAATATTAATCGCAACTTTTATTTTCTCTCCCTTCCTTGTCCATTATATGACATAAAACATTTGTCTGTACCGGGTGTTCTTAAATTGTGCGTGAAGTTCTAAATATCTCACAAATGCCTCATGAATGCATTTGCAGCTACCAATTATCTAGTCAGGATACGTAACTTCAGTCACGTAAGACACAGTAGCCACTATAAAAGCCGTCAGGTGGATTTTAACAATCTTACTGTTTTTCATTCACCAACGCCATGAAATGTTAACAATAAGGGTGAGACTGATGTGCGTTTCAAGAATAATACCGCCCTAATGTGAGGAGCAATAAAGCACTGTAATGTGTTTTCACTGAAGTCTTCAGCTATATGCTATGCGACATTTAGTTGTGATACTTCAGTTTAATTTTCGAGGAGAATGCCTGAATGTTTCTATATGTCTAGTTTACGATCAGGTTTGTGCTTTCCCAGATAAAGTCGTCTGGGAAAAATTTTTTAGCCGCTTTGAGAGGGGAGAGAAAACATGTTTCTAATAAAAGTACCATATATTTTGAAAAACACTTAAGTACTTACTGACGGTGTCCACCAAATGAGTGTTTTGAAGAAGACCGACGGAGTGCACTGTCCCTGGCTGGGCGAGGGTGTTTGGGTTGAACCCCCCCCCCCCAGCTATGCTCTGCACCCAACCCCCAGAACAAAGAACATGCTGGTTGCAATCACGCACGTTGGCCCAGGGGGAGATACGTGGGCGGTACGGACGTGTTCTTAAGCTGATTATGGGACGTAAATAGTTGATTAATTTTGTGTTTCAGTTAAGTAAAGTGTTGGCCCATTTGCAGTGAAAGTGTAATGTTGTCGTGTGTTTGAACTGTGCTGTAATATGCTTGCATTTTTCACAGGTTTGTGGCAGTCTTAATATTTGTTGAGTGTTGAGTGGTCGTTGTTAATTAATCCGTACTTGGGCACAAGTAGCAATATTCGTGTAGTTACTGACGAATAGACTCAAGGAAGGAGACGGAACGGTAAGCGGAGGCACGTGGACGAGAAACAGGGCAGCGCTAGAGAGATACCTCGTACTTACATGTACTGATTTGTAGCTCGGTTTCGTGGCAATAGTTTGAAATGTATTTTCAGTTAATAGAAAAAAAACTACTCCTAAAAGTTGAGCAGTTTTGTGTAGAAAAGAATTTGCGTAGCTCTATGTCACTGTTTCACACGCTATGAGAGGACTTTTTTTCAACTTAGAGTAACTCGTCAAACAAACGTTCGACTGTGTTTTATTTTCACGGAAACTTATCAGTGTCCTGAAACAATATTTTACAATATTTTTTTACTAGGCCAGTTATTATAATGTTTCAGACTTTTCAAATACGCTTAGGATAAATAGTGGTCTAGAATACTCACATTTATTTTGGTAAAATCTTTGGACTCAACTGTAAATCTGTGTCACTTTTGCAATTTGACCATTGTCTTATTTGACATTTCTTGAAGGTTGCTGGGATAATAGAAAATAATCATCTAAATGCAGTCCCTGTCACGTGACATGATTGGGCTAGAGAGCAGCAAATGAACACATTCTTGAGTAAGTATGTATGTATGCTTGGAGGCTAGCCTAATGGTCAGTGAACCCGCAAATTTTACCCGTCTCTACCAATGAATTTTAAAAAAACTGTACCGAATTCACAAAATTCGGCGGATTCGTATCATTTCGTCAGTACGTTTCTTGCGAGAGAATAGGGAAAATATAAAGGTTGAGTCACTTATACATAATATAATATTTATACATATATGTCAGCTAAAACCTTATGTTCTGTAACAAGACAATGTTGCACTGATTTGAACCTTGTACAATCAACACACTAGTGAGCTCAGGGTCTAGCAGCACGTGGGCAGTTAGGCTGATTCTCGGTCGCTCACCACTTAAGTAATCACGTTTAAGTACTTGGCGTTGAGGACTCCACTTAAACCGTTAAGTTAAGTTGGTATTTTCCGGACATACTGTAAAAATTCTTCTACAGAAAATATATTTTTTTTTCAAGCAAGTTTACAAACCATTTTATAACACCACAAAACTTTATAGCAGTTTTACAGGTGTGTGTATGAAAGCATACAGATTTATTGCTGTAGGCTTACGTCTAAATTTCCGAGCAATTGTTGGTAATTTTAGTTTGTTACGCTGTACATTTGTTTAGTCCACATTTTATAGAACTACAAGTGTTTTGATATTTAAAATTAGAGTTGTATCATTACTTGAAAGACTTAACTGTACATTGATCTTTGAATAATTTTTTGCAACGGAGGTGTATGATAAACTGAATGGTTTTGTTAGATATACACTATTGCTAACGATTGTTGTTGAATAGCAGAAAACCCACGATAACTCGTGCTTTGTCCTTTAACGTTACTGTGGGTTTTCTGCAATTCAACAACATTCTTAGTAATGTCGTACATCTAACAAAACCATTCTGTTTAACTGGACATTGTAACCGAATTCGGGATCATAAACGAAATTTATCAACACGTTGCCACAGTAAACTGTTACAAATTTCGCCGTGATTTTGCTCCTGTCTTTGTGTTGTTATGTTTGATTCACTTATTGGTTCTATGCCTTGCATTTTTCAGTTTTTGACTCGCATGTAAAAGTTAAGAATGACCTTTACCTAATTAAGTAATGCAAATATTTTGCTCATACTTCTGCACGATTGGCCACCAACATGTTTGTAGTTAAACAAATATATCTGTTGGCATCTACGTTTTTCTGTCATTTGTAGTCTCTAAAAAGTAAAAAAAAAAACCGTATACGTTAAATTTTCATTAAGATTTTTTTTTAAAATTACAGTAAAAAAAAGATTTCTCAAACGGTAAAATAAACCAACAGTACCTACACTGATATTTTCGTTTCATAAGCGTGATATGGATTATGTCGTTAAGCGGTCTACCACAATTTTCATCACCATTTTTTTAAATTTTTTATTTGTACCAGATTTTTTTTCTTATTTTAGACACAAAATGTGATTAAATTTGGTTCTTATGAAATTTTTTTATCTCACATATTTTTCGCGTAATGGCTTGTTAAAGTCATATTTTTGCATGTTTCAGTTTTAACGACTACACCAATACCAACTGATATACCAAACTCAAAAAAATCACAGTGGATAAAGACATTGCAGGCAACAATGACATGCTCATAAAATTAAAGGATAGAAATTATTTGAATTAAAAAAAAAAATGCTGAAACTGAAAATAAAATTTAAAAAGTTCAATAATTTTTTTTTTTAAATACAAATAATTTTTATTCTTTAATTTTATGAGCATGTCATTGTAGCCTGCAGTGTCTTTATCTACTATGATTTTTTTTCAGTTTGGTATATCAGTTGGTTTTAGTGTAGTCGTTAAAACGGAAACATGAAAAATATGACTAACAAGCCATTACGCGAAAACTATGAGAGATAATAAAATTTCAAAAGAGCCAAATTTAGTCACATTTTGTGCCTAAAATAAGAAAAAAATATCTGGTACGAATACAAAATAAAATGATGATAATGAAAATTGCGGAAGACCGCGCCCTTAATATTTCTACCATTGCACAATCTTACCTTTTAAGCCACTACCCTTTTGTCGGCAACGTGCGTGAGTAAAAATTAAAGAGTGAGTAACCTATGGAATTTTGATGGATTTCTCGGGTTCACTTATGAATCCGAATATGTTCACAAATTCAAGTCACTTTATAACTACAAGCATATTTCAGAATTTTTTCAAGTGTGTCATGTAAATCTACGAGTAGCTTCGCGAAGCTGTAGGCCCTATATTAAACAGGTAAAAATATACAGTAATCGAAGAACTCCTAGTACTAAAAGTTGCTTTTCGTATTTTAACTCACGCAAATTTTTTTTGTCAGAGATTTTATCTCTTTGTATATCTGAAAATTTACCTCAACGTGTAAATACTTGGTTTTTAATTTATATTAACGTTTATATTTTGTTCGTATGTTAACGTCCGAAAATGCTACATGTGTCGGGACATCCCGTATAGTAGTAGGTCATAATCGGTGACGGTTGACGGAGCCTATTTATTCATTTTCCATTTTCCTTGCCATGAATGACGATACCTTGTTGTTATCAGTCTACAGCTATTCTGACAAAAAGTAGATTTTTAACTAAACTTAGAAAAAAATCGTTCGTCGGCTTCAAGTAACGAATCGATTCGGTGGAATGTTTTAAAACTAGTTAAGTCAAATGAAACCCAGACACATACAAAAAATGTACTTTGACGCTTTCCCGTCTATGAAGCCATACGCGCATACTCCTGTGGATACGTGCACACACGTGCGAGCTGAAATAATTTTTGTTTTTTAGTTGGTAACGGTCATATTCTCGTTGCAAAGCAGCAGCCTTGTAGTCGAGTGCTTGGCCCCAATTATCTTCCACGTTATTGCGTTTTGATTTCAATATAGCCTGGTTCGTTCATTGGAACAAATGTGTGTGATATTCTTGAACTGAGGCTTCGTATCGTCAGCAATATTGTGAATTCGGCTACCAGAGGTTAAAACCATGAGTAGTTTGTTTGCCACCTGGTTGGCGCTTTATCTGCGTGTGGCGTGTTCAGATAAACGTGTTTTTCTCACAGACCAATAAACGTGCGTCCACAATGTTTATCTACGAAAAGGTAACACACTCCATATTAGTAGTGAATAAGACTTTTAAGACACATTGGAAGCAATATTTCAAAGCCCTCATGCTTTTCTAAACTCGATATCTTTAGACGGTTTTTTTCTCAAGGTATACGTATCGCATTGGTTTGAAATATGA
The DNA here is from genome assembly GCA_003012365.1 of Medauroidea extradentata. Classification (NCBI taxonomy): domain Eukaryota; kingdom Metazoa; phylum Arthropoda; class Insecta; order Phasmatodea; family Phasmatidae; genus Medauroidea; species Medauroidea extradentata. The sequence continues at coordinate 55,379 of PNEQ01001189.1, forward strand.
GTTTACAACCTTGAACTTTGCTGCAGTGACGAATTTAATAAAATGATAAGTAAACCGCTTAGTGTCCTACAGTAAAAGCTTTACGACGGGAACACTGCACGCTCGTTTAAGATTTTGAGCGTATAGACGATATCACGATACAAATGCAGGCCGGTGTCGCTTGAAGCGCCTCATCGATTGTCGCCTGTCTCACACACACGCACACTGGCTGACTTAAGGCTGTTCCATAAGGGATAAAATCATAATTTTTTTACTGCATGAAAGAGTGTTAGTTTTGTTGACATTACTTTTTAGTACATTATCCTCTTACAAAAAAAAATTATCTCAGCTAATTTTCCCCTAAGGCTTTACGTATGTAAAAACCCATTCACACAATGTTTTGTATTTTTCAAAATTTTCTGAAATTAAAAAAAAAATTGCTACTTCAAAAATATTTTGGATTGGGTTTGTATATTCTTAAAGCACTAGTCCGTGACATGTACTTTTACTGTAAATTATTTCGTCTCATTATGTTTATTGGTTTTCGGGTGGGAGGGTGTGTGAACTAAAATCATGCAAATTTCGACTTTGAAATGCCATCGTGGGAATCTGGCTGAGCTGATTTTTTTTTGTAAGAGGATAATGTATTTCACAGTAACTTCTACAAAACTAGCATTGTTTCAGACAAACATAAAATTGTGATTTTTTTCCCTCTGGAACGCCCTTAAAGGGCGCTGTGCACCAAAAAAATTCGTAGTATTATAATTATATCATACACTGTGTAACTCCTACACATTACATTGATAGTTATTTTCTACAAGAAATATATTTTTCGGGTCCATAGTTTTCGTACAAGTGTACGTCAAATTAGCGATTTGGCAATTTTCGCTGATTACCCAAGGTAAAAACTATTCAAACGACACGAATAAAATAATTTAGAGTGAAGGTAACGTACAGTATTAAGCTATAGAGTAACGTATTCGTTATTCCAGTTAAAATTGTTTGTTTTTAAAAGTATTCTTGAACGTACCTACATTTTTGCGTTGCAGTGAGTACCTGTGTTTCTTTATTATTTTTGTGTTGCTTTGTAAATTTACTTTCACTCAAAATTATTTCATTCATATCGTTTGAATAGCTTTTACATTGTGTTTGCAGCGAAAATAGTCAAAACGCTAATCTGACGTGGGCTTGTACGAACACTATGGAACCGAAAATTATTTTATTTGTGGGAAATTACTATTAATGTAATGTGTAAGTTGGACAGTGTTTGAAACAATTATAAAATTACGAATTTTTCGGTACAGAGCATTTTGTCACGCTGGGAAGTGAAACAGTATCTATCAAGCACATGACGCCCCACTAATGGTTACGAAGCAAGAAAAAACAAACTTTGTAAGGCTATAATGGACTGGTAGGTTGGGAACAATGTTTTTGTTTCTTTGCAAACATTCGTATTGACGACAAAGGAGTGAGCGCCAGACAGCGTGTTTCAAACATCTCGGTGTAAGGTTTCTGTGCAGTTCTTTCTTCCCCTCCCTCCTTCTACTTTCTTCTTTTTAACACTTTCTTCTGAGTTGTGTCTCACAATGTGCTTGTATGGTATCAAGAGAAAAATACTGCCCCGTGCACTTCTCGAGTTTGGAGAAACACGTCGCTCACTACAGCGAATTCACGACTGGACTAGTGGTAAGATTTTATCAGCGATCAAGGGGATAACCCAGGGCAACGGCTGAATGCAAGGGTGTAATAAACGAGAGAATTTGCCTGTCTCGTTTTATGCATCCAAAAATCGGTAGCTTCTCTATCGGGAATCGAGTCAGGATGGCCTTGCCGGGAGACGAATGACCTGCCGAATTACACCACCGCGGCATCCTGACAAGTAGTACTAAGAAACCTCACTTGATGTTCGTATATTTCATTTATGCCATGTTCATATTTTGAAAATGGCGGCCGTTAAAATTTTTATCAATTACATGAAATGTAAAAGGAATCGTGAGTTCGAATTTCATCAAACTCAGTACACATAAGGAACCTAGTATGGTGACTTGAATTTTGTGTATTTAATTCTTGCCGTGTACGTACATAGTTGGCAATTTTTATATTTTTAACATAATAAGTTACATCAGAGGAAATATTTCTCCGAGCTTCATCAAATGCGGTACACGTGTATCAGATATTAAGCTGATTTGATTTTTGTGTATTTCGTTAACATATGTCCATATATTCAAAACGGCGGCCGTGAATATTAATACGATATGACGTATCTATAGTAATATTATTCCGAATGTCATAAATCTTAGTATACATATAGCCTACTACATAAACTATACGAAGCAGACTTTACTTTTCAGCTTTTTCCTATTATGGCATATCTGGGGAAATATTTTTTTCATAAATTCATTAAACTTCGTATACACACACACACACACACACACACACACACATATATATATATATATATATATATATATATATATATATATATATATATATATAATACAAAACTGAACTTTTATGTTTTTCCTCATTCTCTATACATATTTTCAAAACGGCAGTCATTTTTCTGGGTTTATCATAATGAATAATTTGACATATCTAAGGATATATTTTTCTGAATTTCATAAAACTGCATATACTTATACGACTTAGTAAGCTGACTTGACTTTTATGTCGTTTGTCCATCCTATGTTGACATTTTCAAAATGGTGGCTATTTATTTATATTTATCATAGTAACATACCTAAGGAAATATTTTTCCTAATGTCATCAAAGTTGGTACGCATATACTTATTAGTATGCTCTCTCGACGTAGTATATTTTCTTCTTTTCATTTTCGTATTTTCATATTGGCATGTGTTTAAAACATGTTCCGAAATATAATATAATAAGAAAATTTTTTCAAATTATCATCAAGATTGGTACACATATACGACTTACTAATTTTACTTGGCATTTTTTTGTTCATACCACATTTTTTATGGAGGATGGTTAATCATATTTGATCACATCATATATATAACATGCAAAACTTTTGTCAGAACTGCTTCATACTCGGTACACACATAATTCTTAGCAAGGTTACTCGACTTTTATGTTTTTGTTCACGCCCTGTAGGTATTTTCTAAATGTCGACCATCTAAATGTATTATGATTACACGAAATTTCTAAAGGTACATTTGTCAGAATTTTTTTAAGCTCAGTACTCATATAGCACTTAGTAAATTAATTTGAGGTTTATGTGGTTATAGTTTATGCCGTGTTCTTACTATTGAAATGGTGACAATTTAAAATTTTTTTAGATCACAAGAGATATCTACAATACTAATATTTCAGATTTTCATCAAACACATTTAGTTCGAAGTAAAGGGACACGACATTTATGTATTTTATTCATGTTGTGTTAACAGTTACATTGTGACGGAATTTCAAAAAATCACATGAGATATCTAAGTCAACCATTATACAGAATGTAATTTAGCTCTATACCGACGTAGCACCAAATACAGCAACATAAGTTTTATGTGTTTTGTTTATACAGTATTCCTTTTTTTAAAACAACTATTGCTCTTCAAAATATTTTTAATCACGTGTAGTATTTAACAACCACTTTCCGTAGTTTCTTAAGAAGGTATTAGGTAACATGAATTAAAATTTGTTGTATCCTGAAATGTTTTGTAATACATTACAACACACAATTTCGAAGATTTCGCGACATAAACACATAGTTTTTAATACATGTATGTCAATAACTACCGGACAGACAGAAAACCTACTAAATATATATATAAAAAAAATTATCCAAATTTGTATTGTCGTAGGTCCACCATGCTATATAACAGAACGAGAATAACCTAAATTAATATTGTTGAATATTCATAAATACACGTAAACGATTTTAACTTTCACCTTTAATTTGCACTCACTTTATGTAAAGTAGGCTTATCAGTTGTGCTGGTAACTTATGGTTAATGTAGTAAATTTCAATCAGGCACAGTCACACATGCAACAAAAGTCATGGACAAGTTTCCGTATTTGAAAACATACGTGCATACTTCTATGCACATATGCATACGTACACGAGCTGATTTTTTTTTTTTTTTGCAATTATTAATGGTCCTCTTCTCTTCGCACTGTCCCGACAATATATTTTAGTTTTCTTTTCATCTACAGCCATGCACTTAAATGTTAAGAAAGTTTTTTTGTTATACAGTCTAAGATGTGATAAAGCAGTACAGTTAAATGCTACGTAGTGGTTTCAAAATTTTGAAAATTGATGCTTACTAATTTAATTGTAGGTTTTTCGTAACAAATTTGCAATAGTTTATTAGTTTAAGTTACAAAGCGTAGTTCTTTGAAGGATTTAAGTTATTGTTGTGTCCTGCGTTCGCGTTACGTGACGACCAAAAATCGGACCTGCATTAACTGATTGTATTGTAAAATGGGTTTTCTTGTTCTAATAAACATCAAATCTTGCATCCATTAATGTAACTAGATAAGTAGGAAAATTATGGTACTATGTTAATCACCCAAGAATGACGAACATTCAAATGCTAGAAGTAGGTAATATTTACTCGATATTTAATACAACGGGTTACCAAAGTATAAAAGAAATAAATCTGGTTTATTATCAGTGCTATCAGGTAATTTTAATTCAGTTACCAAGTTATAGCAGTGGATGCATAAAATGCGTACACAAATATCCAAAACAAAACTTGTCAAAAGTCACACGACAAGTATTCCACATGCGCCACCATTGTTAATGATAGTAAAAACGTGATATTCGCTTGTGTTTAAGACGAACTCGTTAAAGGCACAGCACGACAAGCGTAAGTTACTTTAAACCAGCGTGTCTCGTACTAATTTACAAAGGAAATTGTCGCCATTATGTTACGTCCCTGCTGCCTGAAGTGAACGTACGATCCCTCACTGGTGCATGATGAAATGCAAAGTTGCGCAACTTCACGTTCCACAGCGGGATTATGGCTGTAGTTGGAAACTCTCTACCAGGACAACTCGTAATTGGCTTCTCATTAGACAGCGCCAGAACGACACAACGTGGCAACATTGCAGGCGGGATCGTGAAGTTTCACAGGCTTGAAGGCGAGGCATACCGAGCTACACCGCGTTAAAACACGAACATTGGTATGCCTGTCATTTGTGTATTACAAAGCGAAGACTCGGAGGAAATATCCACACATCACAGCCATCTGTATTGTTTGGCCTAGTTTCGTATGCGGCGATCTACACTGCTTCTTTTGAACGCCTATTTTGAATGCGTTAGGTGAAAACTAGGCTGTTCGAGATAAATAGTGGCCCTTCGATGACCGTATTATCAAGAATAATTATAAAAGTGTATTTTATTGTCGCTGAAACATAAACTTTGGGTACGGTGCACCCAAAAAAGTTAACTGTGTTACACACTTTCACGGATATATTTACATTAATAAATTACAGAAACATACAAATTTTCTGAAAGGAAAAAATAACTACAGCTTAAAAATGTACACACGTTACAGTGAACCGTGTTATGATTGATGTTATAAATAGAGGTAGGCTGTATGTTTGTAATTTTATAAGACAACACAATTTAACTAACTGTCTAAACACTATCCCGTCAGTTAGTATAGGACAACGTGACTAATACTTGAAATTATTACTTTTAATTCACAAAATGACAAAAAAAATTAATGTCGTTCCACATTGTGTACGATGTATAGTAAAATAATCTTCACTGTAATGTCAATTCTACAGAATTGCTATGGTGATACGAAAAACAATATTTAAAATATTGTTGTAAAAATGTATGTGACACTACAAACAAATTGTAACATTTACAAAAAAACTTGTAAATAAATGCTTAAACAGTAAGGTCTACAGGTACGTTTGAAGGTAATTGTCTTACATTTTAAAAAAAATTTCGGGGTGTTTTTAATTTTGTAAACTAGTTTCCAATTTGTTTTGTAATAATTTTTTGTCTGAAATTGTTTGTGTAGGTTTGTTGAAATTGTTGTTAAACCGGAGGATAAAATTCACTCTCTTTGAAACAGCGGGAAATTTTCGAGTGATATTCGTTTAACACGTTCAGCTTTTTTTACAAATGTACATGTAAAATTACAGTCATCCAAGTAACTGTTTTAGTATTTTTGGTTGTTACTAAATTTCCTTTTGCAAACCATTTACAGGTATTTGTGTGAATAAATAGACATGTTTTAGTTTAAATCAGAAGCCCTTCATGACACAAACCATACCTAGATTATGTGTTAGAGGAACTCCAGCTCTCTTTGCCATTACAGTTGTGTACAAACTAAACAACCTTCACTTTAGTGACATTTATTTAAATGTCTTTGTCACCATGTACTTAGAATAGAGTTAAAATAAGTTCCATCTTACAGAAAATAAGTTTTTTGTTGCACTCTGTTATACACATTGATCTTTATCAAATAAATATCGCAAACTTACGCAGAGTTATTATTTTTCTTACTTAAACAAGAACGTTTTAAAAATACTTCATATTGTTCGCATTACTATTCCTAGTTCTTTGTATCTGCATCAAACTTTATTTTTTTATCCGCAATGCAAATAGCAAGTCTTCAGCTAGCCCCGTTACTAAGAAATAATCCAAATTCAATTCCCGTTTCCCTTCTCTAATTTGCAAGTAAATGAGCACTACTCCCTCGTTTAAAAGTTTTTTTTTTTCTGACCGCAGCTAACAGTTTCTGTATGCTTTGCTTTTTATTTTGTTATTTTGTATTTTAATACCACCGTGAAGACTTTTCCAGTTGCGAAAAGTTCGTTCATAGTACAGAATTTTTAACTGTAATAAATGTCCACGTATTAGTTTAGTTTGTTCTAACACGCGTTACCAACTTACCGGCAACACCATTTTTAAATTGTTCCCAGCATGCCTAATGTATTATTCGGCCGAACATATACTAGTTCTAAATGGCTGCTATCAGGGACAAAAGAAATGTTGTTTTAAAAAACGGTTCCGGGATATCTGCATGTGTGAAGTAAAGTTATGTAACATTTTACACAATTGTCTAATATTTTCAGACTAGTTTCTTTATACTGGCTTCATTACAAATAATTAATAGCAGTAAAACAAACAATAAACATAAATCAGGGAGATAATGTAAATATTAACTACAGCCCACTCAGTTTCACGTTGTTACATAATGTTGCGAGCAAGAGTTCTCATAGGTTCGTATGTAAAAAAAAATTGCTAGGCTGCATTTGAGCTCTTACTTTGCTCGAAAGAGAATTCGTGTCATTCTCTTCCGTCCAATTCTCTTCGGAAAATGCCGCGTCGGTCCCTGTAGCTTTTTTTTTTCTCTCAAGCCGCTACGCTAGATGAATTCATTATTTTTTAACAAATAGCCTTGTTCCACTTCTCTTCCATCGCTTGTTCTGTATTCACTAGACACTTTCCAGCAATTACTTCATTTGCATACGCACGATCCGCTCGATCCGAATAACTGTACAACTAAACGTTCTGCAGCCTGATAACAATCGACTCGGCTATGGAGAAACCAAGTCGTAAATAACTTCATCACCTCTCGTAGACATATTAATCCCTAGTCAACTGAATGTACAGAATATTGGATAAACAAATAATTTATTATTATAATTTTTATTACTGTTATTATTATTTACATTTAGGACAACATATTATCAGCTTGTGCGTATCAAGGATTTATTTTCGCAGGTAGGCAAAATGCAACGATGGCATTAGAGACAGAGCCATTATTTCAGGTACACAGGAATGGTAAGTGAATCGGCCATTGCCTGTAGTAAGGAAACATTCCAGCATTCAACTGCAATTACTTCGGAAAGCCAAGGATAACTATAATTACAATCTTTAAAAACACATACAGATAAAAAATGTTTACAACCACACAACTGAAAAGCCGAAGATATTCTCAAAACTGTAAGCAAATGACCTTAAGATTTACTGCATTGATTAACTCGAAAACTGGAAATTTTTAATTTATAAACCCAATCTGGAATTATTTACTATCATTAAGAGGAGCGTACTAACACAAACTGTGTCATTAATTATATTCCATATGATGTCAGTTATGTTCCAGCAATAATTTAAGTAATTTCTGTAAATACGTAGGTATATATTCAATATTTAATTTTTTCATGAAGATGAAATGATTCGTTTTTCTATATTTATGGGGACTTTTAACTATTTTCATTTGCTGGAGATATCATTTCGTGCAATGTCCACAGAATAAATTACAGCCTAGAAGAAATGAACAACAGCTACTTAAAAGTTCATTAATTCCATACTGCTCTAAAAATAAAGCGCTGAAGTGACGTGTCCGTGTACTGGTTTCAGTCTTGTCATTTAATAGGTAAACTCAATTTCTGAGGAAGTTACACAACGTTATATTCCCATTCTCTGATGTTCTCGGAATAATAAATAAAGAGTTGCTTTCAGTAAACCAGCTTTACCGCACAAACTACAACAGCAGATAGTTCAATTGTGCCTCATGGATATAAAGTAAAGGCCTAGCACCTTGGATGTGGATTTACCCAGCAGTGTAGTTTCACGTGTCAGCCTAGCTTTAAACCCACAACTTCAGATTTTTATTTCTTCATTTAATAATCCCGAAATTATAAAAATAATCGTGAAAAAATTTTCTTAGATTGTCGTAAGGTAGGCTTAGGCAAACTGCAATGCGAGAATTCCAACACGTTTGGGCCACGAGCAGATGATAAAATAGTATTTGCATAGGATATATTCTTGGCAAACTGCCTGACATAAATAATAGTGGAATCTTTCATTAATTTGTTTTGCAAAAACACCGCAAGAAAAAGCTTGAAAGTTAATATATAATTATCTTGCAATGATTCTACGTGACATAGTAATGAAAGATGCCATTATTATTTATATCAAGCAGTTTACCAAAAATTTATCCTATGCTTTGTCGAAGATAAAATTTTGATAACAATTTGAATAAATGTTATGGCTTAAAAATGAAAACACAATAAAATTGCTTAATATTCCCCATTATACTTAAAAAGGTCATATCTGTGCCATGTGACGGTTTTTTTAAATTAAATTTTATTATATGGAAGTTAGAGCGAAAATTGAAGAATTGGAATATGGCAGGTAGCATACCAAGGCGAACTCGAGCCGCAAATCCCCGCTAGGAATATAGTAGCATCAACCAACAATATGGTTGTAAGTCATTCACCAGAGCATCATACACGCCAGAGTGATTTCCGGCAAACATGGAATCTCCACGGAACTCAGATTCAAGACCGATGTTAGAGTGCCAATAACAGAGAGGATAATCTTGTATTAAAGGCAACGCCCCACCTTTCCGTTTCTGTATACCTACCTACTCTGTGGCTTGGATTTGCGTGAGTTCGCGTCTGTCTACCAAGCGACCGCTTTCAGTAATTACTCAGCGCACTTCAGTAACCTTAATGGAATAAACGTTACTAGACCGAACAACGTCTAGTAACAGAATGAATTTAATTAAGTAAGTGGATTCGAATATAATTCCGCAGATTATATTGCAGTTTCAATTCCGCATAATGGCCAATATGCATCTGCAAATAAAACACAGTAGTGACAGTTTTAAACCACCAAAAAATTATGACTACTACTTTCCGAAATACTGTACTGTGTATTCCGTATTATACAGTATATTGTTTATTCCGAAATATACATTAGGGTCCAAAATTAAGTATACCAAGTAAGTATTTGGTAATTGCAGTCACATCGGTTATCAGTGTGAATACACCGAAGTAACGTAACACTGGCAAATTATCAGTGCTCGGTGTGTTCCAGAGAAAACTAGCCTATACTTCAGTCTGAAGAAACACTAACCTCTAAGTTGCACTAGCAACGCAGTGTTGTTTAAAGATTCCGTATGTATAATTCTGACTGATATTGCGTGATTGCAATACAATTTTGACGCAGCATAGATTCTTGCAGACGAATCACAAACATATAAAATGTAAGGAGCATATAAACTAAATAAAAAATTTGCAATCTCAGTATAAAAAATTTTACACCTGAAAATAAAATAGTTATACGCACACTCTATAACGTTACTCTTAATACTTAGACTGTAGCAAATCACTGTTTCGTAATCTTCGGATCCTTATATTCTGTTCTGAATACGTTTATCGTAAATAACTAATTACCAATGATAATGTAGACAACTTTATAGAAGTAAAATATTGCGATCATCATATAACAAGGAATTGCTATAAAGTGAAACCTAAAAGTCACAAAACAACTATACATTTGCAAAAGAAATCAACACACTGGAATCATAATTCATAATAAATTACCTAAAAATATTTTACTTTTAAAAGATTCTATTCAACTTTAGAAGGAACTCAAAAGTGTATCATCCATAAAAATATCTACTTTATCTCGGATGTATTTATATGATCTCTAACGTACCATACCATAATATGTATGCATTTACACATTTATACTATCTTTTGTTTGCTTCATTTTGTATATCATTTATGGTATTCGCAATATATGATTGTATGTAAATGTTTGTAAACTTTTATTTTGTAATGTTTTAATGTTTTTTTTTTTGACAAACCACGCATCCCCGAAGCGCTGTGTTTATAAATGGGATTAAGAGGTGGGTTAATAAATAATGATAAAGGTGATCAGAAGCGAGCGAGAGTACTTATTAAGGTTATGTTCCACAGCTTCCACTGTTTTTGCGAAAACTATTATTTTTTAAACTTAAACGAGAGCAAATATAAAAAATCTGTAAGATAGTTTTGTTTGAAGTTGTTTTTGCCGTTATAGCTAATTTATTCAAGACAATAAATCATGCCGTTTCAACTAAAAATTAGTTTAACCAGAATTTCGTTAACTACATAATTAGCTTAAACCATAGTATTTACTGCCTTTAAAAAAATCATCCAACATGGAAAAGATGATTTTAAACGAAACTGCTAGACAGATATTTTATATCTGCTCTCGTTTAGGTGTAAAAAATTAATATCGTTTAAAAAGTCGAAACTAGAGCCTTAACGAGGCTATTACACATAACTTGAAACAATAATAGTATTTTCCGTTGTTTCCCAAAATAGTTCCGCATGCAAATGCTCTGATATTTTCTACAAACAAACCGAGATACAGACGCCAGAGTTGGGAATCGAACCCAGGCACTAACGAATGCGAGTACAACGTGACATCGTTGTGCCACTCTCACGGTAATATTGAAACATAAACATGGGTTGTCCACATTACATCGAAACCAAGCATAAAATAAAATTTTCTCACGGTAAATTGCTTTTTCTTCGTTTAAACTTATTAAATAGACAAACCAGTATCATATGTCACGGCCGCAAAAGAGGTCTTAAACGTGTTTAATTGAACATTAGGTTGCCATGTTTGGTTAACTGACTTTGTAACCTTAACACACGTGTAAATTAAATTGCATCTTGTTTATTTACCACCAGATACAAATTACGCTCAACGATCGTGAAACTTTGTTTTATTTCAACACATTGCAGTTCTGCTAGTACGTGTAACGAATACAAATACTTTACAAACACCGAAGTTTATTTTACTTGTCGAGTGCAAAATGCCCCACCAAAAAGCAGCGACACAGCTCATAACTGAAAGCAGCCAAATGAGAGCAGCAGAGAAGATATGCTATTCGAAATTTACAAATGAAACTAGTTTACTTTGAATGAAAATAGTACATGATTGGATCTAGTTCGTAGGCCGTGTAACCGCTACACAAATATGGACATGATTAAATAAAGTATATCTGCATCTAGTGTGACCGTGGGTGGCCCTAACATATCTAGCGATGTGAAGACGCCTTTCCAGCTGGGCATTTGTCTTTTAGCCGATTTCACACAGGTTTCATTCTAGTGGAAGTTATGCCAACCGTTGCTTCAGCAAAATTTAATATGTAGATGAATACGAGGTAAATTTAACACTTAAGGGCGTTGGACCGGTAAAAATTCAAAATTTTATATTTGTGCCAAACACTGTTCAACTTTTGCACATCAGATAACACGTCATTCCCTCAAATAAAAAAAAATTAGGCCCCATAGTTTTTGCATAATCACTCATCAAAGTCACAAAATAGCCATTGCAGTGTAGCCAAAATCAAAAAAAGTAATTAACGAATAAATTCAAAATTGCAGGAACTGATAGTTAGTGTATCAATGCATTTTACGACATGGTTGACAAAAGTTAGTTTTGAAAATTTCAGTAGTAGCCAAAAGTCAAAGTTATGCAAAAATTTACTCATTTTCATCAATTTTTTAAAAATACAAAAAATGATCGCTTTGTGTTCACAAAAGTGTCTTGAAGTAGCTCTCATCATTAAGAATCGATATGAATTATCTGGTTTCTGCAAGTTAATTATTTTTTATTATTTTGGCTACACCGCAACTGCCATTTTGTGACTTTGATAGGTCATAATGCTAAAACTATGGGACCTAATTTTTTTTATTTGGGGAAATGACATGTTATCTGATGTGTAAAAGTTGAACAGTGTTTGGCACAAATATAAAATTTTGAATTTTTACGGGTCCAACGTCCTTAAGAACCGTATGAATCAATTTCGCTCCGTGTGTAAAACCAGTGTTAATTTTTGTGTCGTTAATGCAGATGTACTGTAATATTTTTAAAGGTTTATGTCCGTGAACGTAAATATAAAATATAATGTGAAGTAATTTACGTATTCGACTGCTTTACATGTGATTGGTCAGTGTACAGTGGAAATTTTAATTGTTGGCTATAAGCGTTCACCGCTGCAAGCAACGAAATTGCATGCTGAAGGACGACGCCAAGCGACCAAACAACAACGTACAGTCAATACCGCAGTCAGAAAATAACGCGAAATTTGCAGGTCTGTAAGTCATCAGATAATGTACAAAATTAAGTTCTTCTAATGTAGGATCCTGAGACAGGTTCGACAGGAAAATATTGATTGTGGAACTTAACGAAGTCGTTTACCCTACCAGACCAACAGCATGTCGTAAGAATATATAAAGTGAAATAAGGTTGCTGTATTCTTGCTGGTGAGAAAATGAGAGTATATAAATATTAGTCGAACACTATTAAAAGGGGCAAACTTTTTTTTAAATTTTACTACATCCTCTTCACAAAAATAAACCATGAGAATCATTCAAAACACGTATTTTTTACACAAAAATGAAGTAAAAAATAACAAGCGTGTTATGCATATAGGCTAAGTATTGTGTAATGTACAATAACTTATCAATTCCATGTTGAATGATATATTCGCAGGCGTCTCTGTAAGTGACGAATGCTCTGAATTTAAAGTCTTTATTTTATGATTTGTTTAATTGCCCCCTTAATTAGTAAATGTAAATTTTCAACGTTTAAATGATTTATTATATTGCGTGTTTTATTTCTAAAATTGTGATGTCTTTCTGTGTTTTTGCTTTAGTTATTTATACGTATATAGCGAGTGGCAGTTTGTCAGGGCATCTTACACAGTAACCGGAAAAAGTAATAAATTTTAGTATTTTATTTTCACTACCATTACCAAATACGTAAACTGGAACTATCGTTTTACGTATTGAACAAAACAGAATACATTTACCCATCACACATATTTTTATCAAAAAACCAATTATGGATTTCTGTTACAGGATGATATACTTAGCAATAGCATACAGCAGAATGAAAGTTATTTCATCCAATTTATGGCAAATATTGTACGTAGTTTAAAATATATTTGCTCGGACTTATTTATACTTTATTAATAGTTTCAATGAAATTTAGATAACTTAGTTTCTGTACTAAATACAGCCACAAAACCTATCTGTACTCATACTCTACTGCATATGTACAAAAACACTGTTCTGTACTTCACGTTACACTTAAGTCGAATAAATAGGACTTCGATTCCCAGTTGGCAAAAATTTTGGACAAATCCAGGATGTGGAATATTGTACAAATATCGGTTTTATACCTACGCCCAAAATGACAGTTAAGTCGGGTAATACAAAGTATGTGTGGGTCGTCTACAATATTGAACCCGTTTTATTTAGAGAGAAAGTAAGCTGAATAAATTTAACAAAAAAACACACGACAAAGAAGTGTCTAGGAAACACGTTCCCTTACTATCTCTATTCTTTAACACAGGCCTTCATTATCAATTCGCGTCGAAACTGAGTTACAAGCGCTTGTTAATAGGCCACCATTGTTAATGAGAGCCGGGATGTTTACATATTTTGATTCTCTACCATTACGCGGTTGATTAAATCTACGTTTCACGAAGATATAGTCTATTCTACATGCAAATACACTTGCCCGATATCTCTGTTGACACAGTTCTGTGCATCTTTATTTGATTGCCATGGAATGGTCTGCGTTGGTTGATGGTAACAAATATATTTCACTCTTGAATAGTTTAGTGGGGACTTTTTGAAACAATTTATATCCTACCGCTATTTGTTATTTTAAGTATTGCGAATTGGCTAGCAATCATTGTGTATATATATTTTTTTGTGCTCACAAAATGTTAAAATTCGAAGCCGCTATAAAGTTTATTTGTGAAAATGCCTTTTTGGAGGACCTTGGAAAATGTTCAGTTTATCGTGAATGCCGGTCCGGTTACAAATTCCCGTATCTTGCTTCTCATCCTATATGCATACGTTTCAATAACTAGGTAGTTAAAAAATACAGAATACACACTTGACCATAACGCCTAAAACTAACCACTGTTTTAAAGTTCGTAACAAGAAGTATCGGAAACTAGCATACAAACAAAAGTATTGTTAATTCCATGTGCGTATTCCTAAAAACAGCTCTTACATAGTCTCTGTATTCCACAGCAAGGCAATACTATTTCTGTCTTAAACATTTCTGTGCTGCCAATAGAAATACACCGTCACTCACATATATAGTTTTACGGGGAAAAAGAATTGGTGGAATGAGGATGTATGGTGGGTGGTAGGGGCGAGAAAACACGGGAGAAGTGTGTGGTAATATGTTGGTGATGATGGAATGGTAGGGAGGAGGGGTGGTTGCAGCATTACGAAAAACTGCATATAGTTAAGTCAAAGCATGTCACTTTCTTGGCGACAGAGGAATATATCGGATGATGTTCATGATTTTTAGTATTGTACTCGTAGGGAGTTATTAAGATGAACTTTTCTTGTAACTGATGCAATAAAAATATACTTAGTAAAGAAATGTTACGAACTGTTAAGTTTTTTTTTTTAATTATCGTATTTAATGTATTGAAATAGACTAGGCATGGATAAAGTGGTACGGGGAGTGGCTAAAGCAATTTACATTATATGTGAATACATTTAAGTAAAATATTAATATGCAGAAATATAATCAAATAAAAAATATAAATTAGTATTTGCAGAATACAGCACTTAGAGTAGACGAAATCGTCTCTTAACTGAAGTAAGTTGGGGATCATGAAAAATGCTCCCATGAGACCAGTTGAGGAGACAAATGTTAAACGTATTATTTTAACATAATAATAGAAACTATGAAATATTTAAAAAAAACGATATTACATTGAAATTGATGTTAATTTCTCCTCAATTAGTAACGTGCGGAATGTGATTCGTCTACCTGCTTTGATAGGGCAGTCCATCGTAGCCTTTTGGGACACAGAATATGGTTATTTGTTGAGCACTCGGGGAGAAATTCTGGAACCATTCAGTAACATTAGGGCTATTTTGAAAATATTTGTGGGGAAAAAAGACTCGTCCTTCCACCGAACTGCCACAGCTATACTGGTCTCACAACTGAATTTACTGTTATAGCTTTAACACAAGTATTACATCCAAAATACGTGAACATTTTGACTTTTAATAATTAAATTATTTCTTTCAGTGCATTTTGATGCAAATAACTGTTAGCTGTCAATATGTTAGGTGTAATTAATTTTCGTTGATTCGTTGTAGTTCTCCTGGATACAACTTTTTTTTCCGGGAATTCTTCTATGGTATACGTTTGTGGGCAGTAGCTAATAAAGACTTTTTTTGTGGGGTTTACTGCCACTGGACAACATTCGCTCGCAATGGCGTCTGTCCACAAAATCATTTTTTTTTTTTTTTGCTATTTGTTTGACACTCAAACTAAAGAGTTGTGCGTATGGACTTATTATTTTAAAATAAAATTGAAGCCTAAACACTGTTTCTCAGCTGAAAATGTTCAAGGTCGCGAAGTATACAGTATTCGCCTCGTTTTCAAGAGGACGTGGATTCGATCTCCAATCCGGCCATCCCAATTTCGGTTATCTAGGTTCTACGTAAATTTGTTCATATGAATTCTCGTCTAGCATCATTAGGTCATCATCCCCCATATTTGATGCTTTTTGGGACAGTTACATTTATTAAGCCTAAATACAGCAGATAGGTTATAACTTTCTCTCAGTTTTGTCAGAGTAAGTTCTTTATATGTTGACTAAGTTTATTCAAGACAAATATCTATGATTTTTTTCTTTATTTGATTCAGTAATCCTTAATTAGCTAATTAACTGAAACAGTACACGTTTTGTTCACGAAATACTGCATTACAAAAACTGTTTAAACAAAAGTGACATACGGTTTTACAATACCTGCTCTCCGTTAGACTGGAGTATATATTTACTGCAAAATGAGTATAAATGATGGATCACGTCCTTAATGAGAGGTGAGACGACTCAAGCACGGAATAAATTGTAATACAGACGTGAAATTATTTGGCCTCTCATTTGAAATGGGCGAACTTCGTCGCTTATTGGCTGTCCGAGACTGTTGACAGCAGGAGTTTGCCGTCCAACTGACTATTTCACTTCTGTATTCCTAAATAATCTGGACTCAAACTAGTAGCTGTTGAATTACACGAGAATGAGAGAGAAGCTGCGCCGCACCAAGCAGCACTGTAATAGAATACGTAACAATATGTGACGAGTTTCAAATCATCGTACTTAAAACAAGTATTCTATTTCAACTTTCATGAGTAAACACTATATAGTTTTTATTATGAAATACAAACAATTTTTCTTACATTTGTGTAATTAAAGCTGAACTAATCCGGGGTTTCGAATCCTTGAACCCCTAACTTTTAAAATCCGTTTTTCAAGAATATTTTGTTCAACCTAGAAGTGTGATTTTGTACTGTCCAATAATCCAATGTGTAGGGCCATGATTTGCCCCACTTTGTTTCAGTGCCTTACATTCACATTTGCAGCTTTACTTCATAGTTATTGGCAGCGTGTGCCTTTGTGAAGTGACTTCTCTCATTTGTCTGTGCCAACCACAGTAAATTTACTGCAGCACCACACGTCTGTGATCTGTGGATTGAACCTCAAGACACGCAAGAACTTAAACATTCAGTCACTGACTTTGAAGCAGAACTACAGACGTGAAACTAAATGAGGCAAAATGATTTTCGCAGAAAGTTCATGGCCCTACTCATCAGTGAATTAATGGACATTATGAACCCATTTCTAAGTTGTAGCAAAGAGATTTTTTAGTGATTCTTTCAATAAGTTACAATTATAAACTCAGCCATATTTGAGGACGTACGCGGTTGGGAGCGAATGTTATCGAGTAGCAGAAAACTCCACAATAAAGCAAAAAAGATAAGCCAAGTTTAAATGTTGTTAACAAATACATAATATTTATATAATCCCGGAAATGACTTTGGTCACATTCAGAAAGAGCCACAAATAACTGAAATAAATAAAAACACATAATAAATCCGGAATGGAACATAGTCATTGTACCCAGGAAGACGACACAAAAACATGAGAAGAATTGTAAAGTAACAACGTGAGGTGTGTGAAAAATAGCCAGACAATTGGACGAGGACACGATGACGACACAAACGACCAGAGACTCAAATGGACGCTGACATATAAGGCACTACGAAGAGAAAACAGACGAAATGTAGCAAACTTACTTCGACGATAAATGATGCGACCCTTATTTTTGGAGTTTTCGCAGCCAGTTTGCTGGAGTTCCTCAACCTATATATGTGCTTGAAGAAGGGAACTTAGGCTATCTAAGATGCCGAAACGAGAACGTAATTAGCCATGATCTATAGTACGGAATCATTGCAACATTCGCTTGGTGTGTTTTGGGAAAACCGTGCAAAAACTATAAACTAAGACGACCAGACTGGAAAATTAAGCCACGTATTCCCTAACACAAGCCCAGTTATCTTCATCTGAATTTGTAAAATAAATTCACCAATATGTTGGTTTATTAACGTAATAAAGGTCCATTTACCCATAAGGTGTCTGGGTGAATAACTTTCATTAACATTTAGGAAGTTTCCTCGAAATTTTTACAGTCGGGCTTTTTTTTTCCTGTGACCAAGTAATCGGTTTTCGGTCTGTAAGAGACGCAGAGCATAAAAAAACTCGATGGCGGTACGGGAGAGGGAGGAGAAATACGTAGCTAAAACTAGGTCGGGAAGACAGCGACAAACTTCTGCCGCGCTTCCCCACTGCGCCGTGTGAAGTCTCGCTTCTCTGTGGGATCGAACTTTATTTCCTTTTCTACATCAAGAATAATTAAAGTTTTGACTCATTGGGCGAGATGACTGGAAGGGTTCGCATTGTTATTAGATTAAAGTCTTTAAAACTAAATGTTCATTTTGTCATTTAACATTACAATTACAAATGTTTCGTTTACATATGCATTAAACGTGTTTAACTTGTTAAGTTTAATCCTTGCGAGTTAGAGCGATATCAATCCATAAATTAGCCACGTGGTAAAATAAATATAAATTCGTAACTATAAAAAAAATTGTCAACTGAAAATCACTTGATGATATTACTCAATCTGGACTCGAAACCCGGACCCGCATATTAAGAGTGAAGAGACTACTGCTTTGGGCAACAAATCTTAAAAAATTGCCGTCGGACTATTTTATATTTTTTATTCTTGTTTAATTTAATGTGCATTAATATAGGAATACAAAAACTATTAAAAATTACTCATTGTAAAGATTAAATAAATAAGCCAAAATATTTTCGTTCAGAAAGTAGTTTGAGCCACTTTAGTTAAGAGTATCGCATTTTCTTAGCAAGTAAAGTATTATTATTGTAATCAAAAACAAGCAAAACTGTATTTGTATTATAGGAACATAACTTCTAGAACTTAAAATACACATTACACAACTTAAAATGTGTTGCTAAATTGAATGTGCATTACATAGCATCATTAAAAATAAATTACATAGCTTGCACTATTTCCTGTAATAAAAGTACAATATTGTGCTGAAAATAAACGCGACATACAGAAAAAGGTGAGGAAATTGGAGGAGAAAAGAAATTATGCAGGTATTTATGATTCTAACATACCGAATTGATTTGTTCCATTTTACAAATTATTTTCTGAGATTATTTCTGTCGTTTTTAAACTACGCAAAAATTATAATCACAACTCCAATTTTATGTAATACTTGTAGCTTGAGACACCTCACGGAGGTTAATGTTTACCGAGTATGTGTTTCAATGTGGCGAAATAAACGTTTACTTGGACTAATATAATATTTTGTTACCAGAATAAAATATCAAACTCAACACTTATAATTTTGTTGGCCCAACAAAATATGTAGTTTATCTGGAAAAGTACGTACAACAAACAACTAAGTTGACGCTAATGTAATGAATGGTTTGGAAGTAATGTTACACTCCTTCGGTTACTGGTACAGAAACAGAACAATTTTAATATTAGGGGTTACATAGAACTCAAGATCATTACACACCAACAGCAACCAAAGGTGTAACCACGTCGCTATAAACAAAGTCTGCTACCTTAATGATGATATATTGCGTGCTGGTAAGTAGTAACGTCGGAAAACTATTATTATTTTAATTAACTCAGAGGCAAGTTGTTTTTAAAAAATATGTTATACAGGTGTATGTACAGGATGAGCCTGAATAACACCGACGAACGCAGAACAAGCAGAAATTGTAGTTTGCAATTTTCGCCTAATCTTAATATTGAGGAAATAACGATTCTTTGAATATCAAAATTTATAATCGTATTTCCCCAAAATATCGGAAACTAATTAACATAAAACAACAATATTTTCAGTATTGCTTAAAGCTGTTGGGACCTTCAAACCAACAGCAGATACAACTTATATCTTCTACCCTTACGAAAATTAAAGGGGTAGATACCCTCTAATTGCATACAACTATTTTAACGTCAGGGTTTTCGAACATTTGAAGATGGTTTATTGAGAAATGTGACCTTTGTAGCAAAAAAAAAAAAAATTGTTGAATATTCGCGCAAACATACGGAACCTAGAGCATAGGCAAACACGCGAACATTAATGTGATGTGTGCAACGTACAGACGATGATGGACATTCATTGTAAACAACAAGTACACTAACGATAAAGTCGCAGATCGATTTGTTGCTAGCATTCTGCGTACATATCGTAGCAGTTGTAAACGAAAATGGTAGGTCCCAGGCAGCTGAAACATGTGTAAATGCTATTGTGTTCGTCATGCCGATAATAAACTAAACACGAGTTTAAGCTGCCTGGGACCTATAATTTTCGTTCACAACTGCTATGATATTGTTGCGTGCCATGTGCCTGGAGGCCAGTGGTCGGCGGCTGTTTCGTAACACCTTGAGGGCTGGCCGATGATTCAAAGCCCGGGTGGCTCATAGTGGGAATCCCGCCGAACCTACGTCATAGGTACTTGTCCCAACTGCGTCTTAACCCTTCGAGGGCAGCCGACGTGACTACAAGCACCTCCGAAACATGATGAAATATCTATTTTTAGACCCCTGTAATGCGGGGAATAACCGACTGTCTGGGCTAGTATAAAAGCACAGAATCGGCACATTTGAGGAGAGTTCGCTATTGGAAGTGCTAGAGGAAGGTGCTACGCCTGT